>JAVIWC010007544.1:600000-757534 GCA_031894815.1 Creontiades dilutus
AAAGCTGAAGAATCTCATAATTTTTTTTTCCAATTTTGCCCATCTACCTTGTTTTATAATCTTCAAACTGCTCTAGTTAGAACGGATTGAGATATCTCCAATCCGATTTCACCATCGTGTGATAGTTCACAAAACCTATATAAAAGAGAGTCACCTACTTGGGAGTTTTCGGGTAATTTTCCCCCATTTGAAATGCCCCAAATCTCCCCTTCGAGTGAGGCGATTGTGCCCATCTTCAAACTTAGCCTTCTGAAAGCTTAGATAAATTGTTTGTGCTAATTTGAGCTTTCTCTCTCAATTCTATCGAGAGTTATCGTCTGGAATGAGTTTTGGCACCTTTTGACAGTGGATTTAGAATGCTTTGAAACGGATTTTGGTGCCAACATTTTTTGAAAATATTTTCGAGCGAGAACAATAGTTTTTTTTTCTTCGAAAATTCGCTAACACTACAGCAGTTGAAAGAATTTTTTTTAAATTGGCATTATAAATTTATATACAGCCATAATATAATACATTATTACATTTATTTCTTATTTACGTTTTAAATGTCTTTACCTATTTCCACTATAAACTCGTAAAGTCTATGGAGAACCGATTCAGCTCGCAGTATGTCGCTGTAGCAAAATGGAGAGTGGAGGAACGAAGCCAAATCGTCGAACAGTCTTTTACTTGGCATCGTGAAAGTTGGGCACATCATAACAATATGCTCTAAGGTGCCCACCTCCCGCTCTCCGCAGTCTTGACACATGGCTGAGTCCTGGCTATTTAAAAATCTTTGGTTATACCATGCACATAGACCTTTGCATACCATGTTATTGTTATTGTTATACCATGCACATAGATTTTTTTTCCCCGTTAGGTAGCAAGCACACCAGATGGAATTTTCTCAGTGAGTGAAGAGTAAACCAAACCGATGTTATCGGAGCCAAAACATCGATATATCGATATTATCGAACGTGTGGCATCGATGGCAAAACATCGTAATATCGAAGCCAAACATCGATTTTTCGATTATATCGATGTCACATCCCTAATTGCAATGTACCGCATTAAGAACGTAGATGGGCGACGGATGCTGTTCAGGGCAAGCGGATGTCTTTCCTCGTTGCACAATCAGACGGAAACATGTGTATTGAATTCCTTCAGACACCAACGTGATCGGTCCATGCATGCTTCAGTGCGTAGAATGACGGCGCGCTCGCTCACAAACAGCCCTATCTCCGCTAGACGCTGTAATCTGATGTTATCGTTTCCATTCAATTTTGAAGATCGTGTCAGTTCGAACGCTAACTAACTCGCTTGTTCTGATGTTTACCATCGCGGGCACATCAGGTTGATCGTCTCCAGACTTGTTATCACAGCCAATTACAAAACCACGTCGTGACAAGAAACAGATGCGTCAGACGTGAACGTCCGTCAAGAGTTGTCCGGATTGAGTTGAAAGAGCCTGTTCGATATTAGTGCCCGCTCTGAGATTCTCGATAGCTATCAGGGAATTTTCCTCTAAATTGTGAGAGAGAAAAAACATTTATTGATCATTTTATGGGGTGGAATGTTGGGTTAGTTGGGATTTGTGAAAAGTATAAATTGATACGCCAAAAGCTCGAAGTGGTATGCCAGAAGCAGAAATTGAGTCCCCGAAAATTTAAATTGAGATGCCAAAAATATTAAAATTGATTTGTGCCAAAGGTTCAAATTAGTTTGCCAAAATTTTCAATTTGATAATATGCCAGAAATTCAAATTGATTTTGCCAAACTGATCTGATTTTCTTTTTTCCCTAACTATGTACTATGTATGTACGTACGTACGTGTGTGCATGTGTGATTTTATTCTTCCGGTAGCCAAATTGCTGCTCCGTCCTCCAGTCCTAGTCCTCGTACGTGTTTCCTTGGGCCCCATAGCCTCATGGAAACTGCTCGATGAACCGATAATTGAGTTTTCACTCGTGCCCACATCATCACCTGGGAGAAGGATTTCGGCCACTTGTTGGCGAGGCGTAAGGAAACGTTCTTGAGGAAGGCTTCGTATTCTTTGTGTAATGCGCCATCGCATGAAACATAATGCTTTAAACTATGCTTTAAACTTCCTCTAAATTATGCTTTAAACTTCCATACCAGTTACGAACGTTTCGCTAACGTCTCAAATTGCAATTCCACTTCTCTCCCGTTAAAAACTTGAAAATATTTGGTGGTCAATATTTTATCACTTAAAATTTTCAAGGTACATTGATTGATTTATTAATTACTAGAACGCGAAAATTATTTTACGTTCCTAAGGAAACTCGCTTTTTCATCCCGGAAACATATTTGTTCAAACTAGGGCCTTCAACCCGGTTAAAACTCCTTACTTTCCCCAATAATAAGTAGCGTTAGAATGTTACCGGCCATTCCTCCTCGACCGAGGTGAAAAGAGAGTTTTTGGTTCTCCCAGTCGGTACTGTGCTGTCACGTGATCCAAAGATGACAGAAGACGGCACAAATGTGGCCGAATGGCTCCCGATTACTGCGGGACCGCGCTAAGAACACCTACCACTATGGGGTGTGGACAACGCAAGGGATAGGGGCGGTCACATGACACCGCAGTAAGCTGACGGTGGACACCGCGCTAAGTTCGCATCTTTCACGTATCCCTAGATTTACGGTCACAGTGCCGACTGACAGTGTGAAGCAAGAACTCTCTATTATCCCCTCCAATTCCTTCCATCATGCAATTGGAAGTTTCTGAGGATTGTTGCAGAACTAGAGTAAAATTAAGATCGAATAAAAAAGAAAAACGAGAATCGGCCAAGAATAGCAGGGTGGACAGAGTCAAGAAAATTTGTCACACACAAACTAACACAACTATCGAGTTTTACACGAATGCTGTCTTATAACGGTCTGAAACACAATCAAACACGGTCTGAAAACACGGTCTATTCGGTTTTTCTCTCCTGTTCGGATTGTCCTACATCCCCCTGGACCGATTCTAACAGGCGTCCCTCGATTGAGGAACCCGCGTTTCAGAGGGACGTCCTAAAACTCTTCAGGTTTAACCAGAATTTCGTGTTTCCTTGGCTACATTTTAGCGACTGTAGAGGTCCAATAGTAACGAGCTCCAGCCAATCACAATTGTAGAACGGTCTTCTCGAGAGGAGGCAATTTCTATTGCGATTCACTTGGAAGAGGTAGGAAGTGGCTCGTTGGGACCTATCGTAGAAGCGCCCCCGAAGGCCGTTGTCGTCGAGCCCATTTAAACGATTGTAAACCCGCAATTGAGGGTCAACTCTCCCGGTATTGGATCACTTTGGAATGGATATAACAGTGAACCCGCGTTTATCCAATTGAAACTCCGCGTCTTGAGATTGATTCATTGTCCTCTCGGTTAATCCTCTCCTCGAATGTTCTGGGCTGTGTTAGGGTCTTCTGCGTCATTGGGAACTACATGTCACCCCACAGGACGTAATAGGTTTGAGATGCCTTCAACAAGAACTATCTTTGTTCATTTACATGAGCATATAAGTATAATTGCAAGGTGATCATGAATGGAGACATTAAACGCTAGTAGCTGCATTCTTAGGCTGGATGCACATGAGCTGCAAAGTAATCGGGACGCTGAGATTGTTTTCTATCCTATCTCTTTGATACCCATCTGAGTTCTGTGCACATGAAAGATAGTGACGCGGAATTCACAACTGGGTGGGGATTCTTTCTTCTTCAGTGTTGTGTGTGTTGGTTCACGAGATGGATCGTGCGCAAGTTGAAATTTATAAAAAGAAGATTTTATTTTCATACTTTGTGTACAAATACATTTATGAAAGTGACCATAAAAGAAGATATTGGGTTCATCCATTTAACGATGAGAGATACTTAAAAGGCGCTGTCAACACCGTTTTCACTGAATTGAGGGAAGATGAACCAAACTTCTTTAATTATTTTCGAATATCTATTCGTTCATTTGATGAATCAGCGATGCACTAAGATAATTACTCTCGAAGCGTAAGAAAAAGGAGAAATCGGGTCAACCGGTGGGAGTTGTGAAAAAATACATATATGAGAGACATCTCTCCTTTTTGCGAGAGTCAATGGCTTTGGCTGCCACATAGTCCTCGACTGAAGATCCAAGCCTTGATTCTCAGTTGTCACAACCAGCTGAAAACACAGAATCGCCGCCTGATGATGCTGTGGCTTCCAGTGGCTCTGCCACTCCTGGCCCATCTTATGGATCAGGCAGGAAACCAGGCAGTCGAAGGCAGAATCACCGAATGTTATCAAAAACTCACTGAAAAAGCACCAGATAGAACGGACGCAGCAACGTCATGTGCACTGTCCCGATGCCTCGTGTGTACTAGTGAAACGCGAGGGATAGGATATGACGCAGATAGGGGGAGAGACCAGCGGCAGCCCCGATACCTATCGAGATAGTCCGAGGGTATCGGATAGCTATCGGCGTCCCTTGTGCACTGATCCATTACTCCCAACGTCTTTCTGGCTATCCGATTGAAAACAATCTCAGCATCCCGATTGCTTAGCAGCTCATGTGCATCCAGCCTTAGATGGGAACTCAGTGAGAGTGAACCCTTAAGTGTAGCGTCAAAGGAAAACATCCACAGTTGTGATTTGGAGGCGACCCTGAGACCGCACTGAGTGGGCACCGTAAACGTACACTCAACATTCATAAACCAAAAAAGCGTTGAGTTGAAGGTCACCCTCACCTCAACAGTGCAATATCCTGAGTGATATTGGGAGGTCATTCAAGTGCAGTAGTTGTTATCTGTAGGTACACACTTATGTATTTTATCTGGCTATTCATTCATTTATTAGTTCAGTTTTTTCCCAATTTTATTATCATGCATTCTGAATGGAGTGATTTGTTTGAATTGGACGATTACCATGCTGAAGAACGGCGACAGTGAATAACTGTTCCACAGACGATTCTGAAAGAACTTCAAGCCAATGTTTCAGGTCTAACTACTGTAGTCACCACTGCTGAAAGTTGATCGAACTCGTTACAACAAGTGTGAAGTGCAGGTATGAGGAACGAGTTGATGATTTGGAGGTTAGTTGGCGACCTCAGTGGAAAGAACTATTGGCAGATCGAAACGGCGATATTCCTACCTTTACCATGAACTAGCTGAATCGGTATTCCGCCTTAGAGGCTATAGGTACATGAGCAAACTTTCAATTTTATTAAGATCAATTTTTACATGGGATAATAATCACAGATCCCCAAAAAAAGTGAAAAAAAGCGATAATATATTTTGCAATTAAAAAAAATTGGAGCCTAATGAGGACAAACGAACTTCTGTGTTCAGCTCATCAAAATACATCGAAAATGCCTAGTAGTTTCCTCAAAACGGCATGACTTTCTTTTTGTAGAGCTTTGTAATTAATGTAGGTAAATGAAAAAAGAAGTATTTTAAGGATTATTTATTGACCATGATTGTAGAAGACTTTTTTGTTTTATTATTTGGTGCAAGAACAAATAATGCATATGGTCTTTTGACCCATGAATATGCTACGTATAATTGAAAATGAGAAAAACATGAATTTAATAATGAATTTTCATGATTGCTGATTGGTTATTGAATCAAGTCACTGGAAATATCTGGGCAATTCGTAGAATTTTACAGGCTTACCACCGAAAGAAGAGAACTTGAAATGAGTGTCCTCCAAAATGAAAATCTCTACTTCCTTTTTGCGTTTCAGAGTTTTCTATTCGTTCCAGGATTGTCCCTTATGAATTTAATTCCGTCGTGTTCCGCAGGCGAAAAGAGAAACTCGCATCATGCACATTTCATGTGATCTAACGATCCGATTTGGTTCTCAAACTCAGTGGTTAAAGAGTGGGGTTATGTAAGTGTGGCAGAAAATTCAAGTTTTTCCAGTCAAATCTCTTTAAGAAGAATAAAATTTTAATTTTTGTCCAGTTCAAACGAGTTTTACTCCACTACAGAAAACAGGAGGGGTTTGAGAATATTTGGTGGTTGAAAATGAACTTCACAAGTAGTACCGGGCCATGAATTTTGGCTAGAGTCAAACGTAAGGATTTTTAGCGTCCAGGTGTCAGCTTTTCAAAAGTATTCTAGCCATTATTATTCAAATAAGTAATAACATAGAGCATTGACAGCCAGACTGATAACAAATAGTAACTTTGAACGTTCGTTATGGTAATCTACGGACTAACATCAGGGTAGCCTACGGAGTTTAGAAATCACAGCGGCTCAAAACGTCATAAACTGCGGACGACAATTCAAATCTCCGAATTTCGTTCAACTCCTGACACAAACTCCTTGATACAAATTTTACTTTGAAATGAATTAATTCCCCTCGAGCTTGCAATAATGTATATATAAATCGTTCATATACCGCAGAGGGCTGCAAGTCTTGAGACGGTTCTCCATGAATGTTGTTGCAGTTTTAGTAACCATTGTACATGAGAAACCCTGAAGTTGGTTGTTACATTTGAAACTTTGGGAGTAATGGAATAATTTGATGGAATGGACTAGGTTCTTGCTGTTAAGCTCTCAAATTGTGCCCCACATACCTTAGATAGTGAACGGAATTGGATCAATGGTAGGGAACACGAACGAACATGAACTACGGCCATACTTTGTAGATTAGTACGCATTCAATAATTACTCGAACGGATTGTTATAGCTCTTCAAAAATTCTTTATTGTCATGGATATCGATACTTGAACGTTTCGCCCATGCAACGTGGGCTTCTTCAGCATGTATTTTCTTAGTTTTACATTAGTTTTTGACATTCCTCGGATTCATTAGAATCGTCGTCTACATCATCGAGATCATCTTTTTTTTGCTTGCTGAAGGCTTTGCATATCCTATTTTCGTTAACTGCACTGTCCACCAGGTGTATTAGTTGATATGTTAATTGGTTGGGTATGTTCAGTTTTATGATGATTGCCTTGAATGTCAATTTTGAAAAAAATCAATGGGAGGTGAACAACGTTTTTTGGAGAGAGGATCCTTGGAATTGACATTCAAGGCAATCATCATAAAACTGAACATACCCAACCAATTAACATATCAACTAATACACCTGGTGTACAGTGCAGTTAACAAAAATAGGATATGCAAAGCCTTCAGCAAGCAAAAAAAGATGATTTCGATGATGTAGACGACGATTCTAATGAATCCGAGGAATGTCAAAAACTAATGTGATAAAACTAAGAAAATACATGCTGAAGAAGCCCACGTTGCATGGGCGAAACGTTCAAATATCGATATCCATGACAATAAAGAATTTTTGAAGAGCTCCAACAAACCGTTCGATAAGAAAAATGGTCAATCCATGCCCCACCAACTCAAATAATTACTCGTAACTTGATTTTAATTTGATTCTAAACGTCCATGTAAAATGAGTTGAATTTATAATGCTCGACCAACTTGGCAGGCAGTTTTTTTTTTTCAGGGCTAAGTGTGGATTGAGAAGAACGAACGAACACCGACCATACTGGCTGTCACGCCAGATGGTGGAAGTAGAGGTGGACTGCGTCATAACCACCGACGGAGAAAGCCCCGTGGAAAGGGAATTTAAATAATAAAAACATCATCCGGACAAAGAGTTGGATTTCCATCTTTATTCATGTCCAGCCGAGCGTGCGGCGATCGAACGAGGTGCCGCGAGGAGGCTGTCGGCCTTCGGCGCTACCCACGCGGCGTCGGCTCCAATGAACCTCCGTCCTGACCGCAAACTGCAATTAACGTGATGAGGAACTCGCACGAAAAATTCCGCAAAGTTGAAAAAAAAAGAATCGGAAAAAATAAACACCGAAGGCGGGCAGTGGTCGAGTGTTTAACGACACTACGATATCTTTATTTACTGATAATACCTAAATCCGTCAAGGAGGGAAAACCCCAAACGAGTAGGAAACGGACGTCTGAGGGGATTACTGCGCGACAACGTGTCACCAGCGTTCAAACATCAACAACATAATATTAGTGTTTTCAACCTTTATCGACTTCGATTCTAAGAAAACGCTGCAAATTCTTTTTTGGGGTTTATTATTCAATTTCATTAATTTGGCTTGCATTCATGATTTGAATTTCTACTAAGCTTTGGAGTGTGCGAGTTTCACAGGTGATAGAGCGATTATTGAATTTCAGGAGATATGCATAGAGCGCGTAAATCTGTTCTCAACCAAAATACCTATTGGATTGATCAGTTGATCATATTTGAGTGCCCCCTGAAATTCAATAATCGCACTACCACATGTGAAACACGCACACTCCAAAGCTTAGTAGAAATTGAAATCATGAATGCAAGCCAAAATGAATGAAATTTAATAATAAACCCCAGTGAAAGAATTTGCAGCGTTTCATGCATATCAGAATGCTTGAAGGAAAAAAAACTGTTGTTTTTATTTCGATCGCAGTAACCTAGTGATGTACTGAATGTGGATGCAATGTTGGCAGCATAAATCGGGCCATACATCGGGAATGGTTTGAGCTACGGACCTGGGGAGGGGCTCATTCGGTTCCTCATGGAAAGTTCTTCAAAAAGAGTACAAATTTAGGCCGTCTTGACTTTTTTTTTGAGGTTTTTAGGGATTTCACAAAACTTTGACAACCCTTAAAGGGCACTTTAAATTAAGTGAGAGAGCTGGCTAAAGAATTGGGGCGTTGTCGGACCAACATGGATTTTTCCTGAAAATTTCAGATCTTTTGCTCGAGCCGTTTGGGAGAAATCGTGCGTACGACGTACGGCGGACGGACGGAAACATTTTTATTGCAGGTTTGGATTCTGCACCCTTTGAAACGTAAACCATGAAATTTTCAGGGGGAGCTAGACTTTTTTTTTCAAGAGCGATTACAATGGTTTATTATTGAATAATAAACCAAAAAAGAGTTTCAGAAACAGTTTTTTTCGAATTTGACATGTCGAGGGTTGTGTGGCAGAAGGCATCAAGTGACAAGAATCAAAGTTTTCAGCGTTTCGAATGTGAATAAGAGCGCTGCCCGCCTGGAAAGTTTCGATCTGGTTCAGGATTTTGATTGCTTTTGATTTCACATCGGAAATTGATGAAATTTTAATCGATAAGATGACTAGCGACAAGTTGGGTTGAACCTGATTCATCTGGGAATGTAAAATCAAAACGATCTTTCCGTGGGGATGGAATTGCGAATGATTGAGGATGGTCGGAATGCAAAATCGTCGCCACAGCCACGTGAATGTTGAACATCATCCCAACCTGGGGCCTGGGACGAGTATGGTTTGGGACAATCATCCCATTGATGCCGAAAACGGGAGCCTGCTTATAAACGTTGGAAGTCGCCAATAAAATCCAAGAAAGCTCTGACAGCTATTGACAAGATGGGAAACCATTCATGAGATTGGGTGAGGACATAACAACTAGGATTCCAAAGTGTAGGTTACCTCTTTCGGTTACCTACATAATATTGTAATAGAACTTGAAAATAACAGAGCAATATTTAAAAAAAATGTAATTGTATCGAGTCCCAAAACATAACAACAACTATTTCGGGATCAACAACTCGTTACCAATGACTCCAACGTATATTTCCATACAGTATAAAATGATAAAAAGTTGACATCTGGGCCTCTAATTTAACCTACGAATTTACAAATGACGTGACAGAACGACGATTGGAAACCTTCGACTTTCTTCAAGGAAGCACTTGGTCATTTGTCCCAGGGGAAAACAAATGGGGTTCTAGCGGGTTCAGCCCTTCACTGATCCTTAATGGCAAAATTAACTTCACCAGCTTGTAAATGAAGTTTATGAGATACCTGAAGCATAAAATCTCAATTTCCTCAAAAAATGGAATAGGTGACTTTTGCCTTGCAACTGTCGAAATGATTGCACTGCACTAACAGTACTTTTGGTCTTCTTCAACAACTTTTGCCAGTCAACGTGGAGAGCAGCTTGTAGAGCATCCAAGTTCAGATAATACCCTGCATCGAGCAGCTTCTTAGCTAACGTCAACTACGGCACTTTCTCTTAGATTTGGAGTGGTATTGAAGATTGACTTAATTTTATGGTCTGCTTTATTGGGAGGATAGGTGGTGATCGATTGATCCTAGATACCCTAGTTTATCAATAATGGAATGGATAGATATCCATAGTTTTATATGTAAAAAATTACATAGTAAAAAAATTGGTACAAAACTGGTATTCTTCATACAGCAAGGTGGCTATCGACCTCAAGGTTATAAATAGAGAATACGAATCATATGAAAAGGTTCCTTTTTCACAGTACGAGAAGAACAAAAACGCTTCAATACCCAAATCTCTGAATTGATTCGTTCTTAGATCATGAATACAGTGGGTTTGTAGGATTTCGTAAATTGAGAAGATTTTAACGATAATATTAAGAATCGAATGTTAAATAGAAGGATGTCTTGAAATTAGTGAGAACTTTAAAAGTTAACAGGTGATGTTAGCTGGACTGCATTGTCCAAGTATACTGATTGGTCTCATTCCAGTTTTCCCGTTTAGGAAAAGAAAGTACACCACTTTTATAATCTAGAAACCGGGTTCCGATTCGAATGGCAACAAATGCTCGTTCGTATACTCCTGCAAAAAGTCGTTTGGATTTCTTTGATCTGGTCAGCCAACATTAGGGTCGAAACCGGCATACAGGCCAATACGCCCAAGACTACTTTCGGTGCAGCGCAAAAACAGCACAAAATTACATCACCTCATGGGGTTTCTGTGAGATTGAATGCGTGCTCGACAAAGACAGTGAAATCCATAGGATCCACAGACAATCCTAGTATGAAGAATTTGGCACGAACTGCAAATACAAAACTTACTGCATTCCTTAGAATATTCGATTGCGCAGTAAATTTCTAGATTGTGGAAGTACACTATGAGATCACCTACTTCAATGCAAAAAAAAACCAACCTTTTTTTCTTTTGAGGTTTGTATGATTACCCAAGGAATCCTGAGCTTACATTAGATAGATAGATAGTTTATTTACATCATTTTTACATGTTACACTCTACAAAGAATAATAACTGATGACCGAGCTGGATAGTGTAGCACTGTGGCCCAGCCCGGAGTTGGTTCTTACATCTAATTTTTTATAAGGTACGTATCTATAACACAATATTTACACCAAATTAAATTATAGATTTAACATTCCGCTTAGTACCTACACACGCCATTTATTATTATAAATTATAACTGCTAATTTTACTCCTTTTATTATTATTTATTTTAACTGCTTTTTTAGTACGAATTAAGGGTTAGCTCTTAACAGTTTACAAGTTTCTTTTTTGAATAGTTGCTCACTATTTATCTTCATTAGATTTATAATTTCTTCAAAATCATTATTGAATATTTGCATGCCTCTGTATTTTGTCGTCATTTGAGCAAATGTATTTTTTACTCTCGGCAACTTGAGTCTGTATGATTTTGATTGCCGCTGTCTCACATCAGCAAAATATATGTTTTTGTGTTTACGGATTAGTTTTAGCATATTTAATGTGTACAATTGGTGGACGTTTAACAAATTCAAATCATGAAATAATTTATCAGTGGGATGGCGCCTGGGTTTATTGAACAATAACTTCAACGTCATTTTTTGAATTCTGTGAATTTTGTCAATGAGGTACTTGTAAGTGCTCCCCCATATAACAATTGCATACTGTGAGATTGACTCAAACAGCGCCTGATAAATATTGATCTTTAGCTCATCTGATAGAAATTTTATTCTATAGAGGGTATAGGCACATTTTCTTAGCTTCTGACACAGATTTTGAATGATTACCATTTCATTTGGAAGCCTGAAAGCTTACATTGTCGTTCGTTACATCCCTTCCTATGCAGGGAACATAAAATTATCGTCCTTGCACTAGTTTTTTGAAAAAGACAAATCCTGGCTTCAGAAGAGATTCAATACAACTAGCAAGCAAAGCATCGGTTGCCCTGTTCTGGCAAATTTCAAAGCCAAATGAATCATATTAAAGATGGATTAGTTATGTTATCGTCATCCTAATAAGACGAATTAGGGCGGATTATGACCCTTTAGGAGAATACGTGGAAATTCAGTTCAGAACGGACGTGATTCCATTCGAGCGTTTGACGTAGCGAACGTCAGTAAATAAGAATTTCGACGGAGATGTCGTCCGTCCGACGGCCTTGCGGATGACGCTCCGGAACTAAATCGTTTAGCTTCACCACTCGACTACGCCAGCTTTTTATATTGTTTCGTCTGAACCGGCAAAATCATTTACGATGCAACAACAATGAAATAGAGCGTCATTGAGGACCGCGTAAGTACACAACTTTTGCGTTGCACATTAAACCCAGAATAGTGAAGAGAAGGTTAAGTCACCAGCCGAACGAATTCCCTAAGATAGAGGTACTGGTTGGTTAATTCTTATTAAGTAGCTTCTTTTTCTTGCCTTTCTTCCTCCCAACACATCTCTTTCAATTCATCAAACAAAATACTCGACACATTCAATAAACTTCTCATTTTTCTAATGTTCTTGTTTTTGTTCGCCATCACACAGACGGTAATACAGAAACGCTGACACTCCTGTAGGCCCGGCAGTTCGCATTCTAATGATGTAAACGACCCAAGGTTGAAGGCACGGCAGTTTCAGAAGGATTTTTTAGTGAAAAAAATTAGCCTTTAACACGATTTACCTCCAAAAACACTCAACTTAACTGTACCATAAATCAATAACAATTGTACTGTGAGAAACACGATATTTCGAATGTACTTGAATGTAGAAAGTCCGGTAGAAATCGAGAATAGGTGGCCCCTTCCTGATAAGACCGTCGCAATATCGAAAAACCCGATGTCTCCTATCGATATGTTCTGTCTAGTTCGTTGGTCTGGATGCTCGCTTCGCTCGCACCTCAAAAACAAAAAAATATCCTACATCAATCCTTCTAGTGAAGTATAGATCAGTTGGACCAATAGATCAGAATGTGTTAACACTTGTGTTTCTGCGTATTAATAATTATTTTATCGATATAACGGTCGTGAAAATCTTTCCATAATACATGGCAATGGTATAGATATATTATGCTACAAACCCATCGATCCTAGTACATATCGATATATTCTTCTTATCAGAAGGGGCCTCCTATTCTCTACTTCAGCCGAAAGTCCTTCGTCAAAATATCAAAAACCTCCTGTCCTCCCTTAGGTGTAAAGCTAGTTTGATAGTTTCAACTTTCACTAAGCGTCGCAGATTTTCCAGACATACGTAGCACAGGAAGCCTCCACAGCCTGGGACAAGAGTGCGGAGGGGATAGATAGGTACATCTTTGATTCCCTCAAGTAGGATAGATAGGTTTTGATGATTCCCTCAAGTAAGGTGATTCAGTAAAACCACAGGGAACAATCCACAAGAATTTTATAAATGAAATCGGACGATAGCTTAATTTCCGTTGTTTAGACTTACTTTGTCATTTACAACCGCATTGCCTTCATCTGGTTCCGTCATGCACTCCACACACCTTTCAACCTTCAATATTTCGATAAATACTTTTCACAGATATATTCTTTATTCATTTCAACATAATTATTTTCAAATTTACACTATATTTCCGTTCAGAATGAAAAATCAAGTCTGGTTATCACTTATCACACTTTGAAATAGCCCAGACTTCTTATCTGTCATCACACCACGGAGTGGATATAGCAATATCTTTCTCCATGTTTCTTACTTAAATTCGTGAAGTAATCATAAATTATAGATAAGTTTTTTCGCATTTTTCCGTACATGGATGCTACTTGGCACCGTTTACCATCCACTGGCTGAATCGTTATTTTCAATTTAAATGAGTTATTGTTGACTTTATTCTTTATTAGTATTATTATAAAATTGTACATTATTCTTTACATTTATGCTCATTGTGATCATCTGGGATTCACACTACTCTTCACGAAGGAATTCCAGGAGGCCAGCCCATGTTGGAATCATCTGGTCTGCCTATTTCGGTTATACATCATCAAAGTAGCCATAGCTGTGACCACATTTTCTCCAGTGCCCAAAATTTTCATCTTTTTTCATCCTGCATTATAGTGACTTTTCTGTGCAAGTGTGATTGATTTAAGATGGGTTTGCATTCAACCCAACTTCTTGAGTGGGAGGAATAAAAATAGCGTATAGGGATTGTTGGGAGCACGAGTAGATGAGAAGGGTGACCATGAAGTCCTACGTTGTTGCTAATTCAAGTGATTTATGATTTTTGCTTAAGAATCTAGAACGGTCTACAATTATTCTAACCGGTATAGAATTAGAGTGGCAGACCAACAATACATGACGACCTTCCTCTAGAAGGCGTTGGTGCCTATTGGATCATGTCCCATGGAATTTCTGTACCATGAATCGTTTTAACAAGCTTAAATCCTACATCTTTCGAGGTTGTTAAAGTTTAAATGATCTACACATTCATGTTACTTAAACGAGGAAGCTACGTGTCCTTCTTGGCAGACGTTTTTAACCCAGTTATGACTTCATTTATCATGTAGAGCCTGACGTTTGCATTTCATTTAGAAATAAAACCATACGGAATCCACGAGAAGGAGCGTAATAAACATTCTATTACAGGCTTCAAAAATAAGTTTAACGGTGTTCTCCCCGTTCTACTGAGAATGTACTTTAGTTTTCATCGTTGAAAGTACAAGATGTTTGAGAAGAGTTGCCGGAACAGAAGAGATAGAATCCAATAAATTGCTTGAAATTCACGGCCTAATAAAATCTTCTGAGGGGGCTATTCCTGGAGGCGTATCTCGAGACATGCCGGCAGAAGTTGCCCGTAAATCCTGTATAGTGTTTTTCCTCTTACTGCCGGCTTCAACGCACGGAGCGACATCTCAGGAAGATTGGAAAATACGGATGGTATAGGGCACCGATCAAACTTGCGAGATCGCTGCGAGGTACAATCAATACAAAGGGACGAGCTCCCCCCCCTCTCGTCGACCGAGCGAAGGCACAAAACATTTTCGTAGCCCGCCGACCTAGTTGGATTCAATACCCACTTGAAACCTGCACTACCTCCACAACGACAATAGATGAAAGGAATCGATACTGAACGGTTGATAAATACTCGATCATCGAAATGATATATGATTTACAACCAACGCCGAACGGGCAACAGCTAATTTTCAACAAATATCCAATTCTACACCGATCAACACAACTTTGTATGGA
Source organism: Creontiades dilutus (assembly GCA_031894815.1). Classification (NCBI taxonomy): domain Eukaryota; kingdom Metazoa; phylum Arthropoda; class Insecta; order Hemiptera; family Miridae; genus Creontiades; species Creontiades dilutus. The sequence continues at coordinate 615,140 of JAVIWC010007544.1, forward strand.
AGCACAGTCCCTGTTCTGCGTTACATAAAACACAAACCTGAATCCTTGAATTAGATAAACAGAATCAAGTAGGTATGTCTTGAAATTATTTCATCTAATAAAATGTATTAAGGGCTATTCCTGTAGACAAAAGGCGTATATTCCGGCAGAAGTAAAATACGTGATAACATTGACAGTATTCTTGGTAACCATTCCTGTATAGTGTTTTTCCTCTTACTGCCGGCTTAAAACGCACGGAGCGACATTCAGGAAGATTGGCAAAATAATTTTGACGTAAACTTGCAGCTGCAACTATAAAAGGTACAATCAAATCGAACCACCTCTCGTCGACCGAGCGAAGGCACAAAACATTTTCGATTTGGATTCAATACCGACCTTGCACTACCTCACAACGACAATAGATGAAAGGAATCGATACTGAACGGTTGATAAATGCTAATTTTCAACAAATATAAATTCTACACCGATCAACACAACTTTGTATGGAAGCACAGTCCCTGTTCTGCATTACATAAAACAAAACCTGAAAACCTGCATCCTTGAATCTAGATAAACAGATATCAAGATTTTTAGGGCAAATGATGGTTGACCTCAACCCCCCCCCCCTTAATAATTTTCGTAAGATGTTCAAATCGAACCACCAAAATCGATTTCACGATCGGCGGTCTGGAATCGAGGTCAAAAAATTTTTCAATGGTTCCTTTTGAAACTTTCAAGATGTTTAGGTTAAAAAAAAAAAAAAAAATACGATGTCCGTCCGCCGTGTCACGTGCCTCAAAAATGGTGCAAATGATTTTGAACTTCTCACCAAAACTCCTTCGAAAACGAATTCATTTGCACTATTGATACTTCTCACGAGCCAACATGGTGCCCGCAAGGTTTTTAGCTCGATCGGAAAAAAGCTACCGAAAATTTCTCGAAAGTACCGTGAAATTAGGAGTGAAACCTGAAATTTTGTAAAGGTGCAGTTCGGTAATAATCGCCTGCGCATGCGCAAATGTGATATAATATATTCAAATATTATTTGAAACCACAATCCTTCCTACGCAAACCGTTCCAAATTTCCCATAACTACCGTAAAATTAGGAGTAGAAATCAAAATGCTCTAAAAATCGTCCGAATGATTCGAAATTTAGCAAAATACTTCTGGTAAATAAAGAAAAAAAGCTCTTTTCAAATATGTCCATAATATAGACACATATTATGTCCATATGAATAATAAATCCATGAGGCAAGGACTTCGCAGCGTTCTTTATTTGAAAAGATATACACTTGAGAACTTGAAAATCAAAAAGGACGTAAGTACTTAAAAATCAAACACGACATTTCCTACTTGAGAAGACGTAGACACAGAAAACCTAAAAATCAACAAAGACGTAATATAAGTGATATATCCGTCATGGATGTTTTGCTACCGATGTTGCTTCAACTCGCCATTCATAAAAATCGGTTTAACCTCACAAAAAATCTCATCCTTGACAATAGGGAGCAAACTTGTGCTCTACAAACAAGTCCTCAAGCCTGGATGGACTTATGGATGCCAGCTATGGGGCTGTGCAGCCAAGAGTAATATTGCAATAATTCAAAAATTTCAAAATAAAGTACTCAGGAACGTAGTTAATGTTCTCTGGTACGTGAGAAATGAGAACCTCCATCGTGAACTTGGATTGGATTTGGTTCAAACCGAAATACACCGATTTGCTGCAGCCCATCAACAGAAGCTACAGGGGCATGTCAACTAAGTCCGTCTTCTCGACGTTGAACACCTTGATAGAAGGTTAAAAAAGAAAAAACCACATGAATTAGTGTTGTGATCCTAGTTATAGTGTAACAGTGTCCAGTGATTGATTGCCAGTATTGATTAAGTTAAGATCATGACAGAATAATATCACTTATTAGTTCAGTAAAAACTAGATTGTGATATAAAAATAAAGTCTTAAGAAAAAAAAAAATTGTAACCAAAAATTGAAGTGAAATCAAGAGGTCTCGTGCTAATTGTTTTGAGCTCAATCAAGCCATGCAGCCAGATAGGTAACGTCCTAAACCAGTTAATTAAAATCGAGCCATGTGAATCAATTGTGAAAAATCTAAAATCTGTGGTTAGACAATCGATTGCCAACCGTAGAGCGAGCCCGTTGTATTTGCCAACATCTGTACCTCACACGCAAATTGGTACAAAACAACGAACGGGCTTGGGCAGGAAGACCTTATTCCAGGGAAATTACCTACTCCAATACAGGGGACTAAGAGGAGGATGGAACCGGCATATTTGCGGAACAAGTAGAGACCAGTACGAACTGGTCGGGCCTGGAAAAGGGAAATTTCCAACAATTCTGCTAATTCCCCTCCAGAGGTAAATTCTGGTTATTTACTTCGCACACGCACGGCACCCTTGACAATATTGGTCATCAGCACGGATCAAAAGCGGCCATTCCGCGAAGTAGGTATTCATTCAGTTATTAGAGCTAACTGGCCCGCACAAGGCAGCTTGTGAAAACGAACCGAATAAAATATTTCCATCCACCAAAGTCGGCTCAATTGTTATATGGGGAACCCACATTCCCAAGACCTCTAAAACTGAGCAAAAACGGAACAGAAATTACAAGTAGTGGTCAAATTATAATCATCTGTTCAAAATGGAACACCTGTACCTTACTAACGAAGTTCACGATTCCCCATTAAGTTCTCTCAAGAACCTGGTGGTCAAGTCTCGAGAACCTTTTGAGAACCTGGTTGTCTGGAATCAGGAGTAGGAAGAGCCTGAGGCAGCGCTGACACCTCTAGATTCTCTTAGTGTGTGGGACACTCCTCAATTCAGGGGACAAACATTCGACCTAATCAGCACAATGCATCATTGGAATAATTTATACCATTACCTCACATTTATCCAACGGATAGGGCGGGTCAATCAGGGTGATAGCGTTATCCATAAGATAACATGTTATCCTCCAGATGATAAAAATAGGGGCGTTTATCAGCACCTCGTTAAACCCTATCCGGAGTTTTAATTTATCTGCTCCCTCACCGGCTGGAAAACAATTAAACTAAGGGTGAATGAGATAATCAAGCGCAACATTAATTTGTTTATTAATTCCATTTGAATAACAATTTTCGTTGCCTTTGTCATGCGTACCTTCCAACTAATATGTTTTGGGATTTGACTTCAAATACCAGCGACGACTAAGATTCTATTGATGCAAATTATTACGATCCTGTGTGGATCACATATTAAATTAGGAAGATTACAAATTTTATTGAGCTTTCAATAGGACAAAGAGAATGTTCTTTATAGCTTAACGAAGGTCGAATATGACATTGGGTCCTCAACTGATCGCAATCATTCTGCAACTCCCAATTGTGGATCGCTTTTGGCTCAAAGGTTCTACGACTTGGACTTCTACGCTGACATCAAGAGGAAATTATTGTGAAGTGGACAAGGCAAGGCAAAGTATTGTGCAATGAGCAAGTCAGCTGGTAAAATTGTCGAGCAGGTGTATCGCCTCGTTTCATAAAAATGATAACTTCAGAAGAAGAGTTTCTGCAATCTCGAATGGGATTCTAGAAGTGAGTTCTCGCTCACTATTGATTGTACTCACCTAAAGGCGGTTCCACACATGCGGCATTCGCCGAGCACCGGGCAACTCGGCGACTAGCTCAGGTGCTCGGCGAGTGGCGAGCTCATTGCTCCACACATTTGCGGTTCGTCCCACGCGGTGCTCGCCTCGGGAGAGATGAGCTGCTCGCAGTTACTCACGATGGACGACCAAGTGTTGATTGCTGCAGCTGCTTTTGTTGTAATGAGTGCTGGCTACCTGCAGATGAAGAGGAAGCCGAGACTCGTATAGGTCCAAAAACTTAGAAACAACTTCGTTTGGCCATCCATCACCATCAAGTTGTAAAAAAACAGAGTGCAGCGATAAAACTCAGGGGAAAAGTGGCCGGAGAGCTCACAAAATAAGGATGAGAATCACATCAAACAGTGGAGGGAGAACGCTGTGATCCACAGAAAAGTACCCCGACGATCAGCCCCGTGCAACCCGCACGTGTGGAGCGGGGTAAATGCTCGCTACTTGGCGAATATTCGTCTCCTTTGAAGTGAGAAAAAAAACCGACACTGACCGGAGCACCCCCGAGCACGAATATTCGGCACCGAGCGAGCCTCCACACCACTAGGCAATAGGCTAGGAGCTCGGCGAATACCGCATGCGTGGAGCCGCCTTAAGAATACAACCAGGAATGCCATACGCCGAGAATTTCCGAAACGGGAAAAGGTACTTTTCATTAAACGACACTGACAATTTCGGATGTTGTTGGGACGTGGCCAGGATCATGTCATGACCACAGGATCTTGAATAACTCGACGATTTCACAGCGTTTTGATCATCGACATTCGATGCAAGGGAATTATAGAAAAAGCTGGCCATTACTTATATGCCGGGATTATATGATGGACACTGATGTGGAAATAACGTCAGACCCCATTTTTGGTAGCAGATCTATGAAGATATGAAGGTTCATGCATAAATTGCCCTTATTTTGTTGCCTAGGCAGACCAAAGAGGATGTTAATGGCGCAGTCTGATAGACAATATGTATTAGAGAGATAATTTTATCCACTATGTACCTAATTTTGACAGTGAAAAACAACTCAAATTCTTCATCTGGAGTAAAGCTATCTTCATCATAGCTATTGTCCAGTTATTGTAGGTAATTGATAAACCGGTGCTTATTTTTACATTTTCAAGTAGGCTTCTTAAAGAAATATGTCTCATTATAAATCAACAACGTGCTGGACAAGTGATATGAAGTCAGATAAATTATAAAACTACAATAATTTCCATCTTAAATCCAATTATTGGACTCCGATACGGCGTGAGGAGCAAAAACATTGTTAGTGGGGCCTTACGTTTAATTTTACTGACCTTCAAACGTAGTTCTTTAATCGACGTTTCAAACAGACATGTACACCGAAGTTTATTCGATCATGTTAAACATTTATCATACAAGTTCGTCGTTCGGACACACAGCATTTTTGACGATTCAAAAAGAAACACGATGCCACTGTTCGTACAAGGCGGCCACCGGCAAAGGTCATTTCAACGACTACGAGTTTTCTCGCGAACCGGTTAAAGTTACCGAACCGTAAGTGGACAGTGGAATTATCACTCGGGGAGAAAGGGATGAGCTCGAGGAAGATTTCTCTTTATTTTTAAAAAATTGTTATTCATCTTCCGACAAGAAAATCTCATCCGACGTCAGTATAAATACAAGACGGCGTCAGAGTTGAGTATTGATCACTTCATGGAACACTAAATGATTCAAATATCTAACATCGTACACCTATTATTTGTAATAACACGCTTTACCTTCAGCTACAGTCCTCATCCAATAATCCTTGAACAGTTCTCTATATAGGGATTCTCTCATTATATTATTAGTTTTCTATACACGGATTCTCTAATTAGATTCTAAGTTTAAGAACCACAAGGTCACCAAATTACAGTTAGAGTTACAGTTCTATAAAATAGCCTCTACTGTTCTAGACTTGTTTGTTATTCTCGTCCCTCGCCCAAACGAATAAAGTTTTTAATTCCCCACAGGAAAATTCGCAATAAGTTTCCATAATTCAATGTGTCTTCGTGATAGCAGAGAAAATTACTTTGATGTTACTTGAGGTTTACCAGTTGTATTATACGGGAAACAAATAAATCGAACATTTCTCACTGATACGAATTTTCCACATTCGTGATGGGATATCTTAATTAAAAAATCAGAACTCTGACATATATGCGGATTTTTGTTCATTACCAAATGTTGAACCAAGAACTCAAAATTAAATTCCGTTAATCCTACACTAGCGGCCATTTATAGGGATCTACCTACATAACAGTGTAAAAAATGTTAATACCGTCCAGCAAATTATGTAAAATATGGACGAAAAATAATTTGGTTTCATCACATAACCTTGATCATCTAAGTTATCTCTGTTAACAGTTTTAATAAATGCTAAAATAAGTTCCATATTCTGTCAAGGTTATGTACTCAAGACTATAGGTTTTTCCCTTTAATTTCATTGTTACTGATGTATAGTCTGTGACTTGAACAATATATTTGGAAATCAGATCGACTTAAGTAATTCTAAATCTCTAATTTAATCTCTCTCGCTAGGTGCCTGCTTGTACATTTAATAATTAGAATCCCGTTATTCCTATAAAACGCTGCAAATTCTTTCACTAGGGTTTCTTATTCAATTTCATTCATTTGGCTTGCATTCATAATTTGAATTTCTACTAAGCTTTGGAGTGTGCGTGTTTCACAGGTGATAGAGCGATTATTGAATTACAGGAGGCACACAAATATGATCAACTGATCAATCCAAATAAGTATTTTGGTTGAGAACCGATTTACGTGCTCTATGCATATCTCCTGAAATTCAATAATCGCTCTATCACCTGTAAAACACGCACACTCCAAAGCTTAGTAGAAATTCAAATCATGAACGCAAGCCAAATGAATGAAATTGAATAATAAACCCCAGTGAAAGAATTAGCAGCGTTTCATGCATATCAGAATGCTTCAATCCGTGTATCGGCTATAAACCCTTTAGGAGTTCACTCCAGTATCCACATTACTACATCACTAGGTTACTGATCGATCAAAACAAAACAAAAAAAACGCTGTTTTTTTTTTTTTGATCGCAGTAACCTAGTGATGTAGTGAATGTGGATGCAAATGTTGGCACCATAAATCGGGCTGTACATCGGGAATGGTTTGAGCTACGGACCTGGGGAGGGGCTCATTCGATTCCTCATGGAAAGTTCTTAAAAAAAAAGTCCCAATTTAGGCCGCCTTGACTTTTTTTGAGGTTTTTAGGGATTTTACAAAACTTTGACAACCATTAAAGGGCACTTTAAATTAAGTGAGAGAGCTGGCTAAAGAATTGGGGCGTTGTCGGACCAATATTGATTTTTCCTGAAAATTCCCATTATTATGATATTCCCATTATTAAAATCTGTCTTTTATACGGAACAAACTCGTCAGCGGAAGAGAAGAGAAAAGTATTGTTGATAGAAAATAAACGTTTGGTCTGTTTATGTATCATAAACGCGCTGCGCAGCTTGCGCATTTCCATTGCAAAACCCATACAAGAAGCGAATGTCAGCGTACTCACCGGTTGTAAATGTGGCCATATCCAAGAAGGTGTATCGGCAAACTGAATATTAAAAAATATTGTAAAATTTGAATATTGTAAAAGGAAAAACAACTGCTAATCTACAAGCGGCAATGTTCATAGCACTCTGAAGGTCGAAGTCACTGTTATGATAATAAACAGACCAAACGTTAATTTTCTATAAACAATTTTTTCGTTTCTCTTCCGCTGAATAGTTTGTTTGGTATAAAATACAGATTTGAATAATGGGAATATCATAACGTACCTATAATTTATCTACTAAGTAGGTACCTGATTTTCATACCAAAATAGTACACCATGTTTTTCGGATTTAAAATGTGAGCAAAATCATGAATGTGACTATATCATTCGAAAGCTGGTTAAATGCGCTACTTTTTATGGAATTTGCAGTTTTGTGGGTGGTCGTTTGGTAAATTGATGTGCGATAATGAAAAATAAGAAAATGTAACTTTCCATCACCTGGAAAAAAGTTAAAGTTTGAAAAGTTGGGAGTTTGAGCTGCTAACATTCGATGCAAAGTTAGTGATTTTATGGTAACCTGTACTCTATTTACCATCTTATTGGAAATTTAATGCTGAATCCGAAAATGTATTAAAAAATTGAAAAACATTGGAGCAAAGTGCACATAACACAGCTTTTTTGAAAAAAAAACGAGGTTTCCTCGAAAAAAATCTTTGAAAAATCATATCTCCGGAACGGGTTGAGATAGAACAGCGTGGTTGGCGGCGTTTTGCTCCATTTTCGGTCTAGTTTTACCGAAAATATTTTCGTACACTACGAGGGAATCACCCTGTATATGGAAATCAGATTGATAAAGTAAAGTAGGAAGGAGATGTTGTGCCTGCTTGTACATTTAACAATTAGAATCCCGGTATTCCTATTAAAATGGCTTACAGTGAAGAAATGAGAATAAGTAATGTCTTTTAGCGGATATTCTAAATTGTATACATTTGGAGAGCTTTGTTCTATCGTATTAGCATAAATGGAAAGATTTTTCTGAACTTTGGTAGCGGCTGGGGGAATTTCTCCCTGTGACAGGACGTGTCTGTTTCGATCGGGGAGATTCATCCCGCGGAAACCGGATCCTGGAGGCCAGTGCACCGCGGAATGCGAGTGTGTGTCTGTGAGTGAAGTCTGTGACCTTGACCTTGGCCAGCCCACGAGTGAGAGCGCGGAAGTGACGGTGTTCCGATTAAAAGCGCCTGAGAGAGAGAAGAGATGAGGGGGGGGGGGGGTTACCCCCTTCCCTGTAGCCCGTTACTTTCCGTATCGTACATTGAAAAGTATCGTAGTTGTCATGAAATCAATTTAACCCTGGAACGCCCCAGTGAAAAACACATCAATTACTTCCCTCAATGGAATCTGTCAGACTTCAATAGTGGAATGATATGGATTGATGCAAATATTTTAGTGGGATGATCAAAGTTTAATCAATAAATTCCATGTATAATAGGCAATATTGAATAGCGCTGCAAATTATTTCACAAAGGCTTATTACCCCCCCCCCCCCCCCAACTTTTCTTGACCGTGTTTGAAAAGTAACACAGTTGTCATAGAATCAATTAAACCCTGGAACACCTCAGTTGAAAACCACCAGACTACGAACCGGCCATTGCAACACGCAGCAATCCCTTTTCCAAAAAAAACCTAGTCCGATCGCCCAACTGCCCTCACTGCCCATCCCAAGAAGAAACACTGGACCACATATTTCTCAAATGTTCCCACTACGAAGAACAAAGAGCAAACCTATTGGGTGATATATGGACAAAAATATAAAATCCGTGCGACATAAATAGTACTGTGCGCGCAACTTACCAGCCGACCGTCACAAGTGCTGTGTTCAAATTTATAATAGACATAGACATCAGTATATGAAGGAATTATTATTTTAACTATTGATATTGTAACAGTGTTCTAAATTACTTCATTACTACAATGTAAATAACCATCTACTGTAAATATAAGTGTAAACAAAGCCAAAAAAAAAAAAAAAAACCGCATCACTCACTTCGCTCGATGGTATCTGTCATAGTGCAACAGTGGAATGAAATGAATTGAAGGAAATATCCTAGTGGGATAGCCAAATAACATCCATTCAATATAATTTTAATCAACGTATTGCGAAGGTCAGGAATGATTGGCATGCCAATTTCAACAAGCCCTGGGCGGTTAGCGAAAAAGCCGCTATCGTCATATCGTTCTGGATCCTTTAACCGAGTGGTTTCGTATTTTCAAATAAAAACGCTGCAAATTCATTCACTGGGGTTTATTATTCAATTGGCTCGCGTTCATGATTTGAATTTCTACTAAGCTTTGGAGTGTGCGTGTTTCACAGGTGATAGAGCGATTATTGAATTTCAAGAGATATGCATAGAGCACGTAAATCTGTTCTCAACCAAAATACCTATTTGGATTGATCAGTTGATCATATTTGTGTGCCTCCTGAAATTCAATAATCGCTCTATCACCTGTGAAACACGCACACTCCAAAGCGTAGTAGAAATTCAAATGATAATGGCTGGTGTTGGCTGTTCTCTGTTGACCCCGTTGGAGGAGGATTTTAGATGTCACAGATCTACCATGGTAGGCGTGGCAGCAAGCAGCACATAAAGGGGAAGCCAATCCGTTTTGGCTACAAACTCTGGTCCATAGCCACCAAGAATGGGTTCCTTGTGTCGATTGAACCTTACCAAGGTGCAAAAGCTGCCCCTCCTCCTCATCAAAATGAAGTTGGACTTGAGCTGCAGTCGTCCTCACCACTCATTCAAGGATGCCAACAGAGCTCTGACCATACAATTTGTACATTGACAATTTTTTCACCTGGTTGCTGCTGCTGAATATTCTTCATGGTTGGTATTCATTCCACAAAACTAATGTTTGATTCAACGTGCAAGTGATAAAGTGTAAGATTTTGCAGGACTAATACTGTATGTAGTGTTGAGCTCAGGCCTAGCGTCACCTAGGGGTAACACCCTCATATCTTTTGAATAAATAATTTTTATCGCGGTTTTTCGTCTTGTATGCTTCTCATTACCTCTCAGTAACAACATATAAAAAGAAGGACTGGAAATTTGCATGGGCGCCCTTATAGTACTTGGCGGGTTGAAAGCAAAAACGTTTGTCAAGTGGTGTGGTCAGTGTAGCTTCCTCACTTATTGGACATATAAAACTTCGTTTACTCATCCATGATCTTCACTCTTCTTTCTTTGTGAATCTTGTTGAATATCGACTATCATATTTCAAAATCTAGAAGGTTCGGTTACGCAATGTGTCCCATATTATGTTACGCAAACTGATTTCTACTGTAGAAAACAGCTGGGATGCGCAGTCACGCCTGTTAATTGTTAGTGTTATCTGAAGAATACTTATTAATTTTCATGAGCCAATTCGCGGGTTTCAATTACCACGACCGCACGGCGGGCTGGCGCCATCCCGTTTTTCCCCTGTCCAAGTCGAGTACGTGCTACAGAACACGAAGAGCGAATTACAAATTCAGACGTGATTATTTGTGAATCCCTCACTTGCTCTTAAGAGACAATGTTTGCGTCAGGATGCAGAGAGCCTCACTCGCTCAAATACTGTAATGTAATTTCGTTATCTTTTCTAAGTGAGTGAGATTAAAGCTGTAAATTTGCTCGGTCGATAACCGGTAATGCGTACATCCAAATGAGTGTCGAGGACCATCGCTAAGACTGAATCTAATTTGTCAAATACTTGAAATATACAGTATCAACATATGTAACGATATGTTGATTTTGGTTATCGTATGGCGTGTTACGATTAGAAGTTGTTAGACTGATGTTATTGTGCAATCATTAGTTCTTATTGGGCAAAACCTATTCTATGAACCAATACCAAAGGCAATTCGTTGATTGGCGTAATCAATAAGGCAAAATGCCAAAAGCATATCTGCAATGCAGATTCTGCATACAGTCGAGACCAGAAAAGTTGACATTCATATTGTATTTCTTTGAAGATGCAGACTTCTCGAAGTTGTAAGCTGGTACATTCAACTTGAAATATTAGGAACGCATTGCAAAATTTGAAAACAAGCAAAATTTTAGGCCTTCCACAAAAGGAATGACCACCCAATCACTGGAAAATTGGAAACTATCGATCGAAACAACCTTAACAAGAAAAAGTCTGAAACCAATACTGATTTTCATACTGGTTAGTTGGCAGCACTGCCCTCTATTGTGTCTACTCCACAGCAGTATGGCATTTCATAGCGGTAAGAGGCAGGATGGAGTAATTCTGATGGAGTTTTGTCAGGCAAAACTGCAGTTTTTCATTCCTTAGCACACCTGTCCATCACAGGAGTAGGATGCCAGCTCTACACCAGTTCACTACTAGTTGGCAACTCAAAAATAATCAAAGCAATTCGGCAAATTTCTGATTTTGATCATTTCAATCAATGATGGGAGGTACTTTTCATGTTTAAAGCTACAACTCCCAATCTCGAAAAAAATGAGTTTTTTGTATTTTCGGATACAAAATGTTGGCCAAATGAGATGAAACAATGCATTTTGAACTGCTAGCTAACAATGTAAATTAACATAATATGAATGTTAATTACGAACTTAATTATAAACGAACTCAACTGTTAATTAGGTAAAGAATAATTACCTATGCCGTTACTACAGATATTATCTATATTAACAACATAGGTATTTCATTCTCTACAGGTGATAGAGCGATCAACAAATATTGAAAGGTTAGTTCAAGGAGGCACAGAACAAATAGACCAACTGATCAATCCAAATAGGCCTTTGGTTGAGAACCGATTTAAGTGCTCTATGCATATCTCCTGAAATTCAATAATCGCTCTATCACCTGTGAAATAAACAGCACACTCCAAAGCTAAGTAGAAATTCAAATCATGAATCATTGAATAATAAACCCCAGTGAAAGAATTTGCAGCGTTTTTAAACCCTTAAATCACAGCTAAGAGCTCATTTTCCCCTAAAAATTTACGTCAAATGTTCCCCCGAAAACCAACATCTTTCCATAATGCAATGCGCAATAAGTTAATATTAAGCGTACGTTAGATGGTCAACTGTTGCAACAAAGTTTTATTCGCAATTAATGGTTGTGAACAGTAATCTAGAAGGCCATGCAGTGCTGTCGACAGCTGTTGGATGGATCCTCCTAGTTGGAACAAACCTGTCTTGCACTAACGTATGAATAGCAATCCACAATCGACAGCAACAAACAAACCCTGCCATGAAGAGATCACAGCCGGTCTGCTAGGAACATGGAGTCTAACGTCAACACTGTTTAGTAGTAAGTCGATCAAATGCTGAATTGGGCCTCCATTTATTTGTTCGTTATAACTACCGCTAGATTTATATGTAACCACAATATTACAGAACTTGAATTGTTTTTGTTGTTCAGTTTTTATTATGGAAACTGAGATATAGCTGATTTACACTTTTATTGGGGTTCCTATTTCAATTTCCTAATGTACAATATAATCTTCAATCCTTTCAATCATTTCATGCTGCAAAACGGCGACTTTTTTTACCCGAGTTTTTCAATATAAAACTGGGAATTGAGCCAAAACTTGTGGAAGGCACCCACTTACATCCCACATCATTTCGAAATGAATGATTTTTCATCTTGCTTCCCAGATTTTTTTAGAGTTGAGAAAATTATGAGGGGGAGGAGCGTCTAATAGAGCTAATTATAGGAGGAATACTCATAAAAAAAAGGGAAATTCCGATGAACCAGAAATTGAAGATTCGAGCGTCAATTGGTTGTTGTAAAACAAACGTTAAGTACATAAAGGTGTAATTAAGTAAATTAACAAATAAGTATAGAAGAAATCGTTCCAGGAGAGAATGGGAGAAACAACGTCATATATTAATATCATAATCACCGTCATAATCACGGGGTAGGAACCGAAATTTGAATCGTTAGGCTGGGATAAGAAGAAGCGCACCAACTTGCGCAACAAACCTCCCCTTCCAAAATTCATTCTCGCCGCACTGTTCACACCACGCGCATTTCCTCGACCTCTCCTGGTGAAACAGGATGCACAGGCGAGTCAGTCTCGTTCAAACGAAGCGAGGGAACAGAGGGACTTTTCTTTGATGATTTTCTGATTTACTTTGAAAAACCGAATGGCAACGGCTCACCCTGAGTCTAAGGGTAAGTGCCCTCACGGTGAGGGGGCTTGTTTACACGACGCGAGGCTGGTGCGCGAATGGGTCATTTTGCGTAAGCCCACATTTATGGAAACTAGAATTGCTACCGTGGATTATACCGTTTTATGTTCATTACGTACAGTGAGAACATTCATGACATCTGCGTTTAAAAAAGCTTACAGTAGGTAAATATTCTTGAAGTCGGTTTTCAACCAGCGACTATTGAAAACATCCAAGTTGTCTATTTTCTGGTGAATTTTCGATTTCTTAACCGTTCCCTTATTTTTCAGCTCAGAAGAATGCAAAAAATCTGAGCTAAAAATATCTGAAGCGTAGAATAATTTCATAAGGGGCATCGAAGTTATGAAATACATTAGCCAAAAGTGGGATGATGTGTGGCACACAAATCAACCATTAAGGATTTTTTTAATATTCTATATGTTCAAAGAATTCAGCCGTATCTCAACTTAGAGGGCCATTAACAGATTTGCGATAGGTGTCAAGTGAGACACGGAAACGGTCACGATTTTCAACTACAACTAGTGAACTAAACTATACTAGATGAGATTAGAACTTCACGTCTAAGTGGAATAAGGCTGTGGCTAGGGAGAAATGAATATGTATATCACAGATTAGAAATGTCACAGTTTGTAGTGGAGTCCTGAGGCTTTCAGGTAGGTTAGCCCTGTCTGGGCCAGAGAGGACATCAACCCAATGGGGGGTTTCTGCAGGACTCTGAGGTCCATAATAGCTCATGGACACACCACATCACGAGCTGCTGCACTAAAGAGCACTAACGTGCGTTAGTAAGTTGGCGATGGCTAGTACCTACCCATTGACCACAATTCAGAGCTTCCTTGAAAATTAGGTCACACGTCCAGACGACACCACGTAGACCAGAGGTCTCATCCTACCATTGCTCCAGCCACATGGAGTTGGCTGCACGTAGGAGATCCGATCCTGGATGTGCTATAAGTGAAATCTTAATGGAGCTATCATCAACAGCCCTCCTTGCAAGAGCAGCAGCAGACTCATTACAATGGATGCCCACATGGCTAGGCGTTCACGTAACAGTGATGGCAGTACCAAAAGTTGCGGCTTCATGCAATGGTACACGGAGGGTTTGTATCAGGGGATATGAATCCCTGACAACCTCAGTGGTACTTAGTAAGCCACTACAAATCACATAGTTCCCAACTCCCACTAACAGGAAGTGTTGAAAAGCTACTGTCATAGCCCACAGCTCTGCTGTGAACACATTGAGCAATGTTGTATGAACTCCCATACACTTTGGAAACGAGAAAAAACAAGTTTAGTCGTGATAACTACATGTGTATGAGAGGATCCCCCTCTCTTGGTTGTAAATACGAATGAATACCAGCTTTTGGATAGCTCCAACAACGTTACACTGCCTTCCAATAGGAGATATAAAAGAGCGTGCACTGCGTTTCGTATACTCACCGTGTACCAACGACTTCGAATGAGAATGTACAACCACAAATCCTTACAAGATAGCCATCAGAACTCCAAACTCACCTGAAATGAAAAAAACAAAACATATAAGTAAATCATTTAAACAAAATGAATATATCAAAATTCATTTGTCAGATTCATAGTAGAATGACAAAGAAAATTTAGTATTTTAAACACTTTTAATTGGAGATATAGGTAATACATATTATCTGTAATTATACGAAGAAATTTCATCAAATAGGGAGCAATAACCCAATCATTGCATTGTGGACCTGACAGCCAACAGAAACCGTCAGGAGATTGTGTTTCGTGATTGGGATTTACAAATTCAAATCTAATAGAGCGAACTGGTGATGGCGTTAGAGTTAAATTATCGTTCTAACACTATCGGTATACTGGAGCCAGTTCAATCTCGTTTCACGATCATTATTGGAAAGCACGCGCCCCCTGCATTGTTTGCCAACTTGATTGGTTCGATTCCGTACGAATTGAGATCATTCCATCATTGATCTTCCATTTAATTCTCACAGATCGCAATTGCCACCTGCATTACTGGAAACAAGTCACTGCAGGAGCCTTTTCATTTATTTGTAATACGATCAAAGCCCTATACAACTTCGATTTACATTCAATACTGTAACATAGGCATGTAAAATGAAAAATCCGTATACATGTACAGTACAAAAAAGATTACGGAATAAACATCGGCATAACATTAAAACATGATTTTGAGGGGAAAATATGCAATTAAACGCAGGAACCGATTTCAACGCTATTCATCATCCTGTTCTGCACTGCTTGAGGTGAATCTGAGAAAATGCCCAAGCCCGGCAACTTTTCAATCACTTGATTCAAGAAGCGTGGAGATCTGCACTTTTGCAGATTATAGAGATAATTAATGGGGGAAAATGGGATCCAAAAGAGGCTTGTGGAACGGAAACCAGGACGGAGGACCAAGAAGTTCTCATTGACCAAGAGCGATGGTGAGTTGACTGGGCCCAGAATCAGTCTATGGACAAATTTTAGGTCTGATATCAGGCGCTGGGTGCAATATTTCTTAACCAAAACTCAAAATTGGTTGCATCCTTTGGAATATCCAATTTGTATGCTATGCATTGCAGAAACTTGCGATGGACTCTATCCAGCTGGTCTGTATGGCATATATGGTGGGGGGTCTTAACGACTGAGGCACAGTCCAAGATTGGGAGAGTAAGTAACTCGTAAAAGTGTTGCGATAGCGGAGATGAAGTCTCAGTCACGAGTATTATGCTGGATAAAACCCAATATTCGCATTGCCTGGGTGGAAATAGCAGACACACGGCCAGAGAAATAGAGACTGGGAAGCATATAATTTACAGCAAGGAAATAAAACTGCAGAACTCTGAAAAGTCATAACAGAGCACTTTACTGGGTTCAGGTCCAATCCATTGTCGACTGTAAACCCCAGAAAATAGCGTATTCACAATTTATGAAGAGGGAAGCACATGCTAAACATTAAATAACCAAAAAATAACAGCCAATAAATACATTTTAAAAACGTTCGCCACTCTACGTCACTGTAGGCAAGCGCAAACTTGAAATCCATCAAGCATAGTACCACAGCGGTTTCGCTAAAATTCGCATGCCCGAATGTAGGATTCTTGAAACAATCATAAATTCTACAGGTTTCATTCAATTTTGGATGAGATTGAATAGATTGTGCGGTGGAATTTATAATGTTGACACTCCATCTTAATTTTCTAGTTCCCCCAACTATATGAACCAGCTAGGGAAACTTATGATTATTTAAAACATGCCAAAGACCTATACATCAATTTACCAGAAACGAAGAAGATCTAGGCCACACCTAACTTGGTTGAGGTTCTAGGTAGAAATAAGTAGAAGTTGTAGGCGTTGTAGATAGGTCAATTCAAAAAAAGTTGTTTATATTTGTCTTGAGAAAGAGCTCAGGCGCATCTCTCTTGTTTCTCTGATGCAAACTCGTCCGATTCAGACACCCGAGCGGATAAAATGAGCAGCGTGTAGGTACATATTTGGATAGCGAAGCTGGATTATCAGTTGCAACGGTCTGACTAAGCCCCCATCCAGCTGGTAGCTATAATTCACGCCTTCGATAGAAATCGCCGCCGAGCTATCGCTTGGCAAAGGGGGGCGGAGAAGAGAAACCCGAGGCGGCTAAAACCTGGCGATTATTTTGATTCCTTGAACAGTCCGACTGACAAGAGAAGAATCAGTGGCCGTTTTACAGCCTCATTATCCTGAAATGTTCACAAAAAGCCTTTTCGTTGGTCCCTAAAATCAATTAGGTGCCGAAACAACAATCAAGTAACAATAGTAACGCCCTGCACTAAGCGGGTCCACATTTGTTATAACACTGACCCGGTAAACGTTGTTTTGCCTTATAAACTATTTCTAGTTTCTAGACAAATTCTAGTGTATACAAAAAGTAACTTACTTGTCATAAGTATGAAAGTATGTGACATATGCGTGAAATAGGCATGGAGCGCTATGAATGATAAGTGAATATAAAAATAGCAAACGCCAAACAATTACCTATTATTTTTAAGTTATTATAGTTTTTTTCTTAAAATTACATACCACATAATAATTACGACAGGAACACTAACAAACAACATCAATCTTTTAATGCTAAAGCGTAAACAATATTTTTTGTTAGCCCATTTTAAGAATCTAAGATTGGTAATACTAAGCATACATCAGGACTAAACTTTAATAATAAAAATAAAATGTATTTACTTTTAATGTTTACATTTAATGTTTATTCTCATTTAAAAACTTTTCGATTTGCCACAAGCTAAGGGGAATTTTAATTGAAGTTCAGTTAAAAACACTACCGTTGGTCAGTTATCGAGCGGGATGATAATGATTAAATTACTAAAATGGCTATAAAAACGCTGCGAATTCTTTCACTGGGGTTTTTATTCAATTGGCATGCGTTCGAGATTTGAATTTCTACTAAGCTTTGGAGTGTGCGTGTTTCACTCTTGATAGAGCGATTATTGAATTTCAGGAGATATGCATAGAACACGTAAATCTGTTCTCAACCAAAATACCTATTTGGATTGATCAGTTGATCATATTTGTGTGCCTCCTGAAATTCAATAATTGCTCTATCACCTGTGAAACACGCACACTCTAAAGCTTAGTAGAAATTCTAATCATGAACGCAAGCCAATTGAATAATAAACCCCAGTAAAAGAATTTGCAGCGTTTTTTTTCTTTTTAAATGATTATCAGAATACTTCAACCCGTGTATCGGCTATAAACCCTTTTAGGAGTTCACTCCAGTATCCACGTTCACTACATCAATAGGTTATCAAAACAAAAACAATAATAAACCAAAATAACGCAAATGTTGGCACCATAAATCGGGCCATACATCGGGAATGGTTCAAGCTACGGACCTGGGGAAGTCCTCATGGAAAGTTCTTCAAAAAAAGTCCAAATTTAGGCCGCCTTGACTTTTTTTGAGATTTTTAGGGATTTTACAAAACTTTGACAATTTGAGTTTTCCCCATAATGATAAAAATAAAATAAATCACATATCAAGACAAGCAGACTACTTCGGAAGGAACCGCAGACACCCATAAATAATATCGTGTCCCCGATAGTTGCGGTCAGCAATATTTCACGAAAACACGAGGAGAAGCCAGGGTATCTCGGAGCCCCGATCATGGAATAATAACAGTTCACAAGACTAATCAATTACGACGAGACAATGGATTCTGTCTAGACGTCAACCGCTACAGATGAAGTTATTAGCATCGACCGCTCAAAGCAAATACACCCAAGTTGGGTTCACCTTTATCTCTAGCGACAATCCCCGCACAATATACAGAACGTTTCCTGTCAATGTGCCTGATTTGCTTCAACTACACACCAAAAGCACGTTATTTCGAAAATAGTTTACCAACAGTCGTAGCTACGACGAGATAAGTTACGCATTGTTGCGCAAGAAACAATATTGTGACGATGTGGAGTAATGAGATAAGGTAAAGCGTGGTGGCAAGGTCAAACCAAGAAATTGGTGACAATTGGGCTCGAGACAACAACACAAATTATCAGCTAAAATGGTCAATTTTCGACTACACATTCACTGATAGAACGAGGAGTCTTCCTCAAGGATTTATCTTCACTGTTAGCACCGTTTAAATGAATTCTGGCATTTTTTGTACGTGCTACCGATAGGATGTGCAATTCAGTTAGTGATGAAATAACTAGGTTGTATAAAAAAAACGCTGCAAATTCTTTCACTGGGGTTTATTATTCAATTGGCTTGCGTTCATGATTTGAATTTCTACTAAGCTTTGGAGTGTGCGTGTTTCACAGGATAGCGATTATTGAATTTCAGGAGATATACATGGAGCACGTGAATCTGTTCTCGACCAAAATACCTATTTGGATTGATCAGTTGATCATATTTGTGTGCCTCCTGAAATTCAATAATCGCCCTATCCTGTGAAACACGCAGACTCCAAAGCTTAGTAGAAATTCGAATCATGAACGCAAGCCGATTGAATAATAAACCCCAGTGAAAGAATTTGCAGCGTTTTTTTATTGAACCTCAATACCCCCCCCCCCCCCCACAATAAAAACATCTATAATTTATCAAGTCCTCTGGCACTCGTATTGCGTTAAAACTTCCCTAAATCAAATTTAAACGATGTAGCCAAAGGTAGACAGATGTAGAGGGGGCACACAAATATCATCAACTGATCCATCCAAATAGGTGTTTTGGATGAGAACCGTTTTACGTGGTCTATGCATATCTCCTGAAATTCGATAATCGCTCTATCACCTGTAAAACACGCACACTCCGAAGATTAGTACAGATTCAAATCACGAACGCAAGCCAATTGAATAATAAACCCCAGTGAAAGAATACTTATTTACCCCAGTAATAATATTGAATAATATTTACCCGTGTATCGGCTACTAACTACACTACAAGTATTCACATCGGCTATCACTCCAGTATCCACATTCACTACAACTCGACGCTATCGGCCGGACATCACTAGGTTACAAACAAACAATAATAAACGAAAAAACGCAAATGTTGGCACCATAAATCGGGCCATACATCGGGAATGGTTTGACCTACGGACGTGGGGAAGGGCTCATTCGATTCCTAATGGTATGTTCTTCAAATAGGAAAATATTTAGGCCGATTCGACTAGTTTTGAGGTTTTTAGGGATTTTACAAAACTTTTAAACCCCCTAAAGGGCACTTTAAATTGAGTGAGGGAGCTGGCTCAAGAATTGGGGCGTCGTCGGACCAAGATGGATTTTTCCTGAAAATTTCAGATTTTTTGCTCCAGCCGTTTCGGAGATATCGTGCGTACGGCGTACGGCGGACGGACGGAAAATTTTTTATTGCAGATTCGGATTCTACACCCTTTGAAACGTAAACCATGAAATTATACCGTAAATTATATGCCGTACCGTAGCATATATAGATATTAGCTTTCCGTACAAATTACATTATTTTAGTCAAGGTTTGGGTTAGGTTTACTTAAGTTCTTCTCTACACAATCAATGAAAAAACTCCTAGTTATTCAAAATTGCGATTTTATCGTTGTTACAAAACAAAAGAGTTAAATATGGTGTTGAACTTAACTAAGGAGTGACTTTGGATGTTGAAGCGTGGCACTGCATGTCCTCAGCATACTTTTCATAAGATGATGCGTAACCACTGAGTGCTAATCGCAAGCATGATGACATATGATGGTCAGTTAATCGATAGCGATATTTTGACTCAATTATCTCCATTTCAGAAAATGCAGACTCGCACAAGTAAGTTGACCCAAACATTGCCGTCAGTTGAAGGGCGATTTGTCTTAGGTTCGGATATTTATCTTCAGATATAAAACACCAGAAATTTGTATCGGATGTTGTAGCTTTGAGATGTATATCTGATATAATCTGCACCAACTCAATGTTCAACAGAACATGAGTTCATATTAAACTGACTTGCTACTTCAGCAGCTAATTCCTCAATGTTTTTACATGAAAAATGATAACTCATAAATGATGCTATATTTACCAATTTACTGGAATCATAAAAACGCATTTCGAATTGTCCCACAATATTTGATAATTCAGCCTCATACGTATCATAATTCAACTGAGGAGTCAAAGACAGCTTGCTTTCTTTTCAGTTGATCTATCATTTTTGTAGTCTAGTTACCTACTTATTAAAAGATATTTTCTTCTCGAGATCTACTAAAAAAGCACTCACGATCGACCGTTTGAGCACCTCTGCCCAAGGGAATGTACGGAATAACTATGTATGCTGCAAACTAACGGAAAACCGGGCTTTAAAGTCCGTCAAAGACAAAAATTTCCAAGATCACTTGTTCGAACATTGGTTGTTTTGTTTTGATGGTATTTCGAGTTGGAATGAACTTCATTTTTCAAACAATTACATCTATTCGAGGTACATTTTGAGTAGCAATGGCACTGGAACAAATCCTTGCCCTTCCCCAAGAACTTGGGGCCACAGCACGTCAGTGGGAATGGGACCCAGAAAGTGGCACGTTGGGAGGAACTCCAATTCAAGCCAATTCATAATACACGTCTTTAGATCAAAACGCAGAGACAGTAGTTTTAACATATGTTGCCATCTATTTGTCCAACTGATCTATATAATACTAGAAGGATTGATTTAGGATATTTTTTTGTTTTTGAGATGTGAGCGTAGCGAGCACACAGACTACCAAACTAGACAGAACACATTTCTGTCTTGGCCTCCTAATGGATTGTTTACCGTTCAATCTATCGGGTTCAAATTCACGGAACTCCCGCCGGCCACATTCCCAAAAAATGGATACTGCCGAGCTTGGGCTGTCGCCAGCGATCGAACTGATGATTCGTTTGTAGGTATTTCAGAGACATCCAAGATTCGTTCTTCGCAAACACAGAACGGCAATCTTGCAAAGAGCTGACGGAGAATTCCGTTTTTCGTCCCCAGTTTGAAAAGTCAACGTTCTGTTATTTCCAGCAAAATATTGCGAAGATCAGACTTAACAAGGTCTACGTCTGGCACCTGTATCATGACCGTATCTCCGAACCATAAATATTATTTTAACTGGTCTTCGTCGTTATTGTATGTACTGACTGACGGATACAGGGGGGGAAATGCCGTCATCGCCAAAAAGCCGGCTTCGAGAAAAATGGAATTGAAATTTGTGAGCATTTAAGTGAAAAAAAAATGGAACATGGTCCGTGGCATTTGTGACCCGCGAACCATTTCAAGAAGCACATACTCTACATCGTTCATTATTATTTAAAAAAGATAAAAACACGTCGATGGTGTATACATTCATGTCACCTAAACGAGGAAGATATGTGCACCCAACTTTATAAAGTAAATTGAATTACTTCTTGAACCAAGCTTTAGGCTCCCCCTGGAAGTCGCGCCCTGTACTTTGAGAAACGCTGCAGCATATGAACCACGGGTTCAATTTGGCTCTCTAGTTTTTCCGAACTCATCCTGCCATGTGCCAGACATTTCTCCTGACAAAGAAACACGAGTAGGAGGTCTCCACAAATACTCGTCGCCGACGTATTTCCAACCGAGTCAAGACCGAGCTGTTGTTTTGAAATTGACCGGACATCGCGACAAATCCGCATACGAGAAGAGCAGGCCAAGAACAGCTGGTAAACATCGGGAGAAAGGATGAACGTCAGTTCCCGCCGACTCCTCAAGTTCACCTACCAACCTACACCTTGAGCCGGACATCTGCCAACATATCTCTCATACTTGAGTTACGCATCGGCGTGCCAAACGCAGCAAGGACAGTCACTAATTTTACAGGAGGGCGGCAAACAGTGTTTTCAAGGGACCCGGCCCCCGACGGGGGCCTTTCTGCGCTCTTACACGGAAATAGCCGGTTGGTGAGCTTCCAAATAAAACGCTAGTTATCGCACGCATGTTCGCGAAATTGCTCAAGCGCTTCTTTTTCTTGGGCACCCTTCAGAGAGATGTCCTTATGATTGTGATTTGGTTCCGATAATGGGACCGACAAAACTCTTGTTAAGGCCAGAAACAGGAGGCGTTTCAGTATCGCATACAGGATTGCATTTCAGTAGAGTGTCCACATGAAAATTTTTTGTAATTTCCAGAAACCCAAAAAGCTTTTTCTAGCAAAATCAGCTTTAGACTAAATCGATTTTAGAGTTTTGGCTCTCCTATAACCATGCTAACTGCAGCGTAAAAGTTCAAACGTGTCTGGTCTATCGGGTATTTTAATAAACATGTTTACCTGAAACAGCAAACATTAACAAGAATAGAAGACTCATAGAAGACTATCGAGTGCCTACTTCGTTAGGTTCCAACAAGAGGAACTGGTGCTTCGTGCCTTTCGCCAGACCAGAAGCACTTAGTGCCTAACTCCTGGCTGTTCTTACAATAACCGAAGTATTTAATGCTTTTTTATTATACTTAGAATCCTGGAGTAGCACCCGAGTGGTTGTTCGGACTGCCTAGGACGTTCTATTACAAAAATTCTCAATTTTGCACAAAGAATAACCCCCTGCTCCCCAAATATTTGTAATTTGAATGCAGCCCCACTGTGGCCGGTTTTGATTTATTTATACCTACCCACACCTTCCTTCTATCCTACCTCGTGCGACAGCTACGACTAACTTGCGTTATATGCAAATATCGAAGAAGTGCTTCCTAGAAATGTCGGAGTTAGAGGTAATCCCAATGGGGGAATCTCTTTTATGCGCCTTGGCGAAGAATGGCTTTGATAGGCAAGCACCATTTAGACTGTAATTTATGTAGCCATTTGTCCAATTTCAGCGAAGGAATAGATATATTTTGAGGCTTCTGTGTTGAAGTGTCCCTTGAGGATATTTTGTTAGCGATCGCTTTGGTAAATTCTTCAGTTTCTTGAATGGAAATTCGTATTTGCATACTGAATGAGTATTCTATTGATTATCGTACATCACATATGTGCTCTTTGACAGTTATTGTACCATTTACCACTGGTAGCTCCCTCCGACAGGATCTTCTTTGTCCAGTATCCGACGTCGATTGGCTATGTTTTCTGCAATCGCAAGGTTGTATTTTTTGCTTCATAGGCATACAAGTTATTGTACCATTTTTCTCCGACAGATCTTCTTCCGACGTCGTGGCTTCAAAGTATTTTTTATGATACACTCCGTATTTAGGCACTAAAACCCTATTTAGCCTCTTGCTGGCGATCGAGTCCACATTACGTTTTTCCAGTACGTGTCCAGAGATCCACACCTTCAAAAACACAGGAATGAACGTCCAACTCTACGATTATTTGCAGGGTACACGTGCTCTCCAGGTTTTGAATGGAAATGACCAAAATCTGATTGATGTATCGTACAATTCATTTGCGAATTAACCAAAATATAAACGAAAATTTGGGGCTATATACAGATCAGTGGAGGGCACTCGGCAGAGATCCAAGATTAATTGTGTTATTTTTCCTCATTTATCAGTCTTCTTAACCCGAGCCAAAAACATCTTTTCCCAAGGCGGACGTACGAGTCTCTTCCAATTTGAAAAGGCGAATTTACTCATTTGGAACTATTCGGGAACGTTTAATTTAGACCACTTACTTGACTGCTCAATTCTCCCCGAGCATGTAAAGGCCAATTCGGAGGAACCTTGAATATTATCAAGTATTTAAAGCGTGAAATGGGCGAGTGCCCGTGAGAAAGGGAATTAGTTCCTTGGCAAGTTGGAGCGAATGAGTTTTCATGGGTGAGGCATGACGATGGTCCACGTTTTATTAATGAACATACTGACAAGACATCCCAGTTCAAACGAGATGGTAACTGCAGATTTTAAAATCACGAATTGCAAATTCGAATCATCACCACAGTTTCGTGCAACTTTTGATTACCAATAAAGTGTTTTTGTTTTTCACGAATAATTTCTTTTCCTAATGGGTCATTCCACACCCAGACAGACTAGAAATGTACTGAGTTTCATAGTCAGTGGGGCTCCAATTTGACCCGTAACGTGCAGCACTAGTTTGACCCATAAAACTTGAAGGAGGACAATATATTCGTAAAACTCCCTTTGCCACTGCTACCTTCTCACCCGTACTCGTAAATGGGCAGACTTTGTTTTGCTCATAGCGCGTAAACGGTTGGAGCTATGGAAAAGTGGAGGAGTCCATCCGAATGGAAATTTCAAGAGCTACAACTTTTCTTTATGACAATTTTCGATACCTCGAACGGTTTTCGAGATAATTCAGCTTTACATCGATAAAAGGCGAAATAAAAAGAAATAATGGCGGTGCATAGCCCTTAAAATCGTTATAACTCCGTCAAATGAAATTTACACACAAAACCCGTTTAGGGCATTGTAAAACAAGTAATTACAAACATTTTAAGACCTCGAACGCTTAATTCTACTGAGCGACTCGGCAAAATCGCGTTCTTAAGATTTGCGGACGTTATCCGAACGACGAACAAAACGGATGCTATTACCGGCTTTCTGCAGGGTCCGTTGCGTTCTTTACTTTATTAGAGACTTTTTGGTGCGGTTCACGCGACGACGTTGACGGTACCGTCTGGAGAAAAATGAAGACTGCGCATGCGTGACGTCCCGTCCCTCATGCAAGCCGTCGTGAGGAACCGTCTAAAATCGGTTTCCCGCGGTTTTCCTATACGTCTTTCCTTGACGAGTTGGCAGTAACATAACCTTCCACATTTATAACACATTTTACCTATTTCTCATATTCCGTTTTCGGCATTGTACAAGTTTTTATTGCACACGGTAGCAATAACGAACGTCCGAGTTGTTCGTCAACAATCCACAAAATATTAAGTCTTAATTACGAAGAAAATCAGACCGCGTACGCATGAACAAAATCGGAGGGGGTCGGTACATTTCGAGCCTGTCTGGGTATGGAATGACCCTAATTTAATCTTGAATTGACCATACCATTCAGCATAAAAACATATAAACGAATAAACACTCAACTAGCTGTCTACATGATTCCAAGCTGGAACAACATTGTTGTACAATGCAAACGTCTGCGATGAATACAACCAGGTGCATACTTTTTTCCCTCAACCAGTAAAAGGTTAAACGATTGTGTTCTCATTCTAGTGGGTAAACATGGATATCTTGGAGTTTTGTGGTTAACAACGGTCGTTGAAACGAAATTTATTGCTTCCTCAATTTACCAGAGTTATTAATTACAGCTTTTTAATTGCCCCGATAATTGTGGAAGTTGGAAAAGTTATTTCCAACGGAAAAATCGGAGGGAGAAACAGTAAATTCGAAATACGGTCGCCTTAGCATTGAAAACGCACGATGTAACGAGAACTTTTCACGTAGGTATTCCTATTTCCAGCTTTTCGGGGAAAGAAGTATTCGAAACACAAAAAATGAGTAATGCGTAGATTGGATAGGTACTTAATGTGCACGTAATGCATAATATTTGTTTTATGAGTGATTTAATCAAACAATTACCACATCAACCCTTTCCTCTTCCGTTAAGAGTCTTAAAACACTCTTCTTAGTGTTTCTGCAATCTGTACATTTTTGATAAACTAGGGCACAGGTTTCCATGAACTACCGAACGTTGGTGTCAGAAAGTGGTTAGCGCACAATAGAAGCACAATGAGCGAGGACAATGCAGCCAAAACCACCCAGGGCGGATGCAGGTAAGACGTTCTGAGGGGTTCGCAACGGCCGAAGGCAGACTAAGCCGGTTGTCGACTAGCTAGAAAACCGCAGGATATCTAGTTCTGAATTAGTTGTACAATTCTAGTGTAAGTTTGAAACAGGAACAGAAGTTTTGGTTAGCGAAGCAACATTATTCTAATATATAGGTGGCGTACATTAAGAAATCTGAGATACATCACTTAGTTCTTATTGCCTGATATTTGCACTTTATGATGCTCACAGTAAGTGAATTAAATCGTGTGGCTTGGTTCTCTTCATTCTTCTAAGCAGATCCTCTATGTTCAGAAGCTGGACGGCATCCTCATTTACACGATCTTGTAGCCTCAAGAGGTGATGCACGGCTTGGCTTCGAATGACCTCATTAACAGATTCAATCTGCAGCTCGTAGTCTGTCATTTCTAAAATACGTGTATGCATCTACGCAACTTCGTAGGACATTATTCTGAAAGCGCTGAATAATGTCACGGTTGCTCTGGGCCGTGCACCCCCACAGTTGCGCACCATAAGTCCAGACAGGCTTTAGGACTTGCTTGTTCAGTATCAACTTATTGTGGACTGACAGTTTTGACCGTCGCGACGCGTCGGCCCATCAGCAAGTACATTTTTCTGAATTTGATCACAAGCTCAGCTTTTTTTTCTTGACGTGGGACTTCCAACCTTAAAATCGACTTGCACTGACTTAGTCTCACTCATTCTGACTCTCCATCTCATTGTCCTGTCAGCAATGCGGGAGAGAACTATTTAACTTGGTATTCCTAAAGTGACATTAGTCGAATTTCTGGATGAATATTATAAAACCAGGATTTGTTGGGGTTTAAAAACAATCCCCACTAAGTGAATGAGGCCTGGAACCTGGAGCCATAGCATGTATTTCACGATGCATACACTTATTTCAAAATTGAGAAACCACGAACCGCTTTCCTTTTCGAAGGAAAATATTCCAGTTTTTGCCGGTCCATTACTTTTTCTGGAAAGTTTCAGTTTTAGATAAAATTATGAAAAAAAGCCTTTCCGACCTCAAGTTTTATTTTCAAAAGACCTTCAAACAATACACAACAACAAACATTGGAAAAAATTGGGAGATAATGAGAGGACAGGATCAAAATTGGGGACCACACCTGACACCATGTTGATGTGGTGGTGATAATAAATTAGCCAAGAGCGAACAGATTTCATTCAGTAAGACGAGACGACGACGACATATTCAATATGGCGACAGACAACCTCTGCCTACGTGACCTCCCATTGGTAATCTAGTTATCAACTTTAGACTTTTGTATGATTATTTAGTAAGTTGTAATATTATTAATATAAATGTAATTTGTTTACCAGACATTACAACAGAAAGATTGACGAACTTTTATAGAGTTGAGATGACCACCTACAATAGCATTTGATTCTGTAGTCTGCATAAGGCACTGGTATATTCACAGCTACACTCAAGTGCAAGCCCCATAACAATTTGGTGGATACGGCCTCTCCTCTATAACGTAGCATATTGGTGGATAGAAATTTCCAAACCAATGGTATTTCTTAATCAATTTCAGAATTTTCTGAAATTTCAATTTCTTTCAATTTCAGAATTTTCCATTTCGATTTCAGAAACCGCTCCGACCCGAGTATTGATCACATTCTAAAATTGTGGAAAAGTCTGAAATTGGTTTGAAAATGTCTGAACCTGACTTGGAAAAGCTACATATGATTCTTTTAGCTTCAGCGATATCCTCTGAAAGTTGCAAGCATAATCGCACAAGCTATTGGGTGGGGCAGTTACTTTATCCCACCCCTCCTTGTTTCACATACCAAATCCTTTATTCAAAGCACGATGAACGAGATCAACAATGATTGCAGTACGATGCAGATAATACTTACAGTCATTAGCTACCTCAAAATCCGAATACAAATTCTGAAAATAATGAGAAGCGTTGCACCGACCAACACCTACTGAAAACGGGGAGAAAAATGTGGGAGCGCGGCCTGCAGGGACTGCGGATTCCACCGAGATGGCTAAAGGGTCGTTCTACCCAGAATAATTAGCGGAGAAGGGCCGCAAGAGGGAGCCAGGCTAATGTAATCTATAGCCTTTGCTATGAATAATACATGAGAGGAACCCCCTACCCTGGCTTTTCTCTTCTGACTGAACTAAGCCATTTGCCAGGATGTCAATATGCCGGCGAGGCGTCAGGGCACCACCCTTTCCCATTACACCCTTTTAGGAACGTTACGAATTCCAAATCAACCAGTTTTTTTTTTTTTTTTTAACCCGAAAAGACGTGATTTGAAATACCGAACAAAACGCAGACAACATCAACATAACGTGGTCATTGTTGGAAGAATATGAAATGCTCGAGAATAATGGAACGAAAGCCTCGAGGAGTCCTAACTCGACAGAAAAGATAGGTTTTTTTCTTCTTATAACTTTATGGTTCAGAAAACATTACAGTTTGGCTCGTTGAATACTGAGCATTTAGCAATCCAAATGCATCATACACACGATAGGAGGTATGACTCGTTAGTCATCCTCAAATACATAATTTAACAGTAGATAACAAGTTACATATAACAACGAATAATAAGTCCAATAAATAATCACAAACATGCATAATAAATAAAACATCTGCCAAGTGGGTGTGGCACATAGCTTCCTCGTAACCATAACATGACTCTATAGATCATTGAAAATTATTATTGGATAACAACTTCGTTCAATTAGGCGAAGTAAATTTTATATAGGGTAAATTTATTGTTTGCAGAGCATAACTTAGAAAAGTTTAAAGGTAGGATGTTCAACTATTGAACAATTTATAAAAAATTTTCAATAACGAACAATCCCTGAAAATATCTCGAAATCGGTCAAGAACTCAAATGCGCGTAACAAGGATTTCACGTTTGCGCATGCGTAGAAAACTATTGATGCATATAACAACTTGAAACTTATAAGCGACCATTAACACATCAAAAACAATCCCTGAAAATTTCATCGAAATTGATCAAGAATCCCGGAGTTATGCGCGTAACAAGGATTTCACGTTTGCGCAAGCGCAAACATTGATCCGGGGGTCATTACTCATAGGGAATCATCTACACATCAAACCGAACAATCTCTGGAAATTTCATCGAAATTGATCAAGAACTCGAAGTTATGCGCGTAATAGAAGGTTTTACGTTTGCGCAAAGTTATTATTGATAATCATGAAACTCATAGGGGACCAACAAACCCGCACAATCCCTGGAAATTTCATCAAAATCGGACTATAACTTCGTGTAGTTTTGCCCGTAACGAGGATTTGCTGACAGACAAACAGACACACAGACAGACACGGAACCAAAATTGTTCAGAAAGGTCTAAAACGCAAAACGCGAGTGGAAGTTTTGATTTTGGAGACCAATTTTCCATTCCGAAAGTCCTCGCACAATGTTTCCGGGCTACCTTTAGACTCGGAAGTAATATAACTCGTGAAGCTTTAACTTAGGATAGTTCGTGGCACGTACATATTTTAGTAGTTCATACTTGTGTTATAATAAGTCCACTGGTCTTTTTCATTTTAATCTTCGAGTATAGGTTTCGCTAGTCACTATTTCTGACGCCAAGGGGTTATCATGGTTCTGCAGCGATTGGTGGAGGCGAGCATATGTTTCCCTAACCACTTTCTCAACCGTCGGTATATTCAGGTCATTATGGATCGTGGTGTCTCGAATATACCACTTGGCGTTTAGGATCATTCGGAGTACTCGGTTTTGGGTGGTTTGTATTTTCTTTGTATGACATTTGGCCGCAGATCCCCACAGCCCGCAAGAGCACTGCCATATTGGTCTAATTAATGTGAGGTACAATAATATTTTTGTGGGTATGCTCAGTTTTGACCTTGTAGCAGTTCCTGAGTCAAAGAGATATTTAAGTTGATTCGCGCGGAATCTGACTTTCTTGATTAGGTTATTGAAAAGAGTTGTGTACGATTTTAGGTTCAGGCGTCAAACACTTGCGGTAGGTGGATGTTTCATTTCGTCACGTTTGTGAGCCTTCCGGATTCTTCAAACGAGCCTACTTGAATATCTGCCTGCATGCTATGCTCAACGGTCCACAAACGACTTCCACACAAGTAGATGTACGTACAACCGAAGATTGCATCCAATCCCAATGGCTTTATCCGTTTCAGAGTTGGGTGATCGATTACGGTTCCATGTCTATGCCATCTGTGCCAACTCCTCGCCTTGACGGAAATTATATGAAGTTTTATTCAATTTGCAAGAATTGTGGAGTAAGCCCTACACATTTCATTGCTTTCGGATTGTTAGCGAAACGCGTATTTAAAACTAGCAATACAGTTATTCCTCATGCTCTGTCGCTCCAATTTCGAGTAAACTCGGGGCGTAGATTGGGCGTACCAAATTTCTCAAGACCCACAATTTCAGATAGATAGATAGTATTTATTGTGTTAAAAAACATGTTTTTTTCACAAGAGTTCGGAACAAACAAAAAATCAATAAAATTAATAGTACCTAGTAATAATGGAAAAAAATTAATGGAAAGACATAAAAAGCAATTCAGCCGAAAAGAAAACCTTCATTTAAAGTGAGCGCCCTTTGCCGTAAAACAGTTTGCAGGAAACCTACCAACTTCATCACCTCTCTCCTATCATTACACAGCAGGAACGATTGAAAAATGTCTTCATGCAAATGTGGAGTTCCAAAGTATTTGACCCGCTCGTACTGATAAACTTTGCATGAAGAGATGAGGTGATACAGCGTGTCTGGGCTATCATCGTTGCAGATTAAGCAGCTTACGGAGTTGTCAAATCGGTTGATTATCCCATGAAGGATCACTCTACAGATTGAGGGGTTGGCACATACCCACAATTTCAGCAAATTTTCAAAATGAAGATATTGCTTCTTCTTCTTGGTCGATCCTCTTCGTACCCTAGGGTGTCGAGGTTTTGAGAGAGAGCACTCCAGACTTTCCTGTCTGCCCTGGATCGGACCTGCTCCCAATGGGCCCCTCGCTCTGCCGATGCATGTCGGACATAATCTTCCCACTTAACACGAGGTCTCCCACAGGAAGACTTCCCTGAATAATGAGCCTCCCAGGCTCTCCGAGGATCCTTCGTTTCAGGCATTCGAGCTAAGTGTCCAAACCATCTCAGCTGAGCTTCCTCAATTTTATTACGGAGTGGTAGCACATCCAGGTTGCTTCTGATGGTTCGGTTTCGCACACTGCATCGTCTCGTTTTTCCCTCCGCTCTTCTGATACAACGCATCTCAGCAGCTTGCAGGGGACTTCTGTGTTTAAAGGTAAGAGCTCAAGACTCGCAACCATGAGTCAGTATTGGACTGAATACAGTCTTGAACACAACCACTTACACCTGGCTTACTAGCTGAAGATATTGAAATGCCTCCAGAATTTTTAAAAATGGAAGCACCAACAAAATGTTGTATCGTTCAATAAAAGGGGCAGTACTAGCATTACCTCCATTTCGATGTTGAGAATGAAGCATTAATTAAACGCGTTCTAGTGTTTCGAACGCTATGGTGGATAAAATCGGTACATAGTTGATACACCGTTCAATATTGGGAGAATAGAGCCATATTTAAGTTTAGAGCTGGTGAGGATCGAGAACACAAAACTACGAGTTGAATTTATCAAAGGGTTCATCAGAAGGAACCGTAATTAATTGAGAGATGGAGAGTAAATGCCGCGGGTTTAATAATTCATTTCATCTGAATCGGAAATCAGCGGGGGCTCGATTGCACTGAGGCGAAGGATTCGCGATTAATGTAAACCAGCTGATACGTTGAGCGATAACCAGTAATAGGATAAGGATAGTGGAAAATTTAATTACTGGAGGGTTTCACCACTGATACAAATTATGAAAAACATCACATCGAACAACGAGAAATCAATAACTCCGTGGTATTCAAATCGTGATCAAATCCATCCAGTAGAATGCCGAGCTGTGAATTGATTGATCTTTACAAAGTGTGAATGAATAATAACCATTAGAATTCAATGATGTTTTAATTATTAACATTTCGGGGTTATATGTAACTTCAATTTTTCAAAACCTTTGCAGTGCCGAGTCATTGCAATTAACACGTCCACATTGCGATTGAAACTATCAAAACATCTTCTCGAATCGTTAAAATCAGCAAAAAGTCGCTACTCACCAGATAAGTGGAAGGTTTGCGAGCGTGTAAAGATAGTGGAGAACGAATATATCATAACAGTCTGTGTTGCTGGACCTGGTGTTGAACTCGCCACTTTGGATGTCAAAGCTGGTTTCGAGATAGCGACGGTAATTTAATAATGTTCAGAAGATGTTGAACAATAATACATTTTGGATATATATATCAATAATAAACAGTCTGTTCTAACCCCCCTGAAAATTTCATGGTTTCCGTTTCAAAGGGTGTAGAATCCGAACCTGGTGTTGCCGTACGCATAAAAACGGCTGCAAAAAAGCTGAAATTTTCATCGCCACTTTGGATGTCAAAGCTGGTTTCGAGATAGCGACGGTAATTTGGCTTAAAGTACTGTTCAGATAGATGTTGGACAATAATAAATTTTGGATCTATAGTTTGGTATTATTATTGAAAAATAATTAAACCATTGTAATCTAGTTTTTAAATGTTGCAATGTTCGTTTTTGAACATAAAATAATAACCACTTTGTGTCCTGAAAATTTCATGGTTTACGTTTCAACTGTGTGGCCAATCATGTGATTATTTGAATTTTTTCGTGATCTGGGAACCCAAATCGCTCTGATAATAAAAAAACGCTGCAAATTCTTTCACTGGGGTTTATTATTCAATTGGCTTGCGTTCATGATTTGAATTTCTACTAAGCTTTGGAGTGTGCGTGTTTCACAGGATAGAGCGATTATTGAATTTCAGGAGGCACACAAATATGCCTATCAACTGATCAATCCAAATAGGTATATTTGGTTGAGAACAGATTTACGTGCTATATGCATATCTCCTGAAATTCAATAATCGCTCTATCACTTGTGAAACACGCACACTTCAAAGCTTAGTAGAAATTCAAATCATGAACGCAAGCCAATTGAATAATAAACCCCAGTGAAAGAATTTGCAGCGTTTTTTTAAACTGCATTCGAGGAATCCCAGGGATAAAAGAAACATTGCTCTTTAAAAAATAATTTAATACCATCAGAAAATGGTGGAAGTTAACCTATTAATCCTACCTTATTATTACCTTTGCGCAATTGAATAGAACTTAACACTTTACGCTCTAATAAAGTTACAAAAGCAACAGAAATTAAAATAAAAATCAATAAAATTAAAAAATTAACAACAAAAATTACTATTTGTAATATAAATTACATAAATAAATCCTAAATTTGTTACATTTTTTTCTGCCAAAATAGTATTTAAAATAACCAAATTAAAAAAACTTATTCCTAAAATTTGGTCCTTTCGTACTAAAATTTCATATACCTATTTTCGAAAATCAGTTATAATATTCAGACCAGTAAAGTTTAAATGAATCAGACTAGTAAAACTGAAAGAAGTCGCGCTCACAATGTGTTCTCAGAATCTATATCTGATATACAGTAAAAATGTATTTATTTTTTAGCAAAATTGATCTATTATTCATTTTGTTGAAGCTCTCTTGAAAATCATTGAAATCATCATTGAAAATAAACCGCAAAGGAATCACCTAAAAGGCATCATTGTTGAACGATATAATCTCAACAAAAGCAGGCAGTGGCGTAACGTTTTTCAGCGAGGCCCCCCGCAAAATATTTTCGGGCCCTATTTTGAACGGATTGAAATATTTCCAATCCGATTTCACCATCGTGTTTAGCGTGAAAAAACCTTTATAAAAGAGAGTCACCTGCTTGGGGGTTTTCGGCTAACTTTCCCCCATTTGAAATGCCCCAAATCTCCCCTTAGAGTGAAGCGATTGTGCTCATCTTCAAACATAGCCTCTTCAAAGCCTAGGCAGATTTTTGTGCAAATTTGAGTTTAAATCTTAATTTTATCGCGAGATATCGTCTGGAATGTGTTTTTGGTGTCCGACAGTGGACTTAGAATGCTTTAAAACGGATCTTGATGCAAACATTTTAGTCCGAGAACAATAAGTTGTTTCTTTTTCTTCGAAAATTTGCTAATACTACGGCAGTTGTAAGAATTTTTAATATTTCTCTTTTTCCACGTTAGGTAGCAAACAAACCAGACGAAATTGTTTCTGTGAACCAAAGAGAAAACCAAACCGATGTTATCGGAGCCAACACACCGATATTTTGATATCATCGAACGTGTGGCATCGATGGCAAAACATCGTACTATCGAAGCAAAACATTGATATTTCGATAATATCGATGTCGATGTCCCATCCCTAGTACCCACCTTCGCAACTCTGACACCTTAGCTACTTTACACCCTTCCTCACCTGGTTATAAATAAAACCAAAAGATGATTGATCAATGAACCTACATTACCGTTGATGTTTATAAACTTGATGTTACATAATGGTATTTTTCTGTGTATCGTTAGTTCCGCTTTATTCTTTTAAATTAAAAAAAAAAATGAATCTTTCTAGAGCGGGCCCGTTCCCCCCCGCATCGCGGGGTTTGCGGGGGTGTACGTTACGCCCCTGAAAGCAGGTTAACCTACAAAGTGTGAACAAACATTAACGCGATTACGCGATTGCGACGAAAATCAGACCACGCGGCGTGAGCGTTTGCCGCACGGTGCCGCGCTGTTACGTCTGACACACCCATAGAATCGCACTGTTTGACGGCGCCCACAGAGCGCGATGGGCCAGCACGCTCGCGCTCGTTTTCCACGTAAGCCAAGACACGGCGTGTCACGCTTAAGACAAGCCAAGTCACGGCGTGTGGTTGCCACGACGCCTGCGCCTTCGGCACGCGATTCCTTCATGTACCTAAACAGGCGCGAGCGGCGCCGCCCTGTGGAAGAGTTTTCTCTCAAGAAGCGCGGCGAGGCAAGCGGCGAGGCAAGCGACCAGCGCCGCTGACCCAGCGCCCGAGAACCTCGGTTCCAGCTTCAGTTTCGATCACGTCGTGCGACAGTACATGTTCAGTTATTGTCAATGCATTTCTACAATATGGGCATTAACTTTCATGCGTTCGCGCCAACATGACTCACGCTCGCGTAGCTGTCTATTGACCGCCCTTGATTTTTCAACGGTTATCTTGCTGATTTCTCTACTTTCCATTACAGTAAATACAAAAGAACTATAATGCAATTCAAAAAACATATTTATCATAAACAATTCATTACTATTCAAAATAACAGCCGATAACTGTCGTTAATCGCTAAAAATAAACTCTTGCTTTGGAAAAAACGCAAATGGCTTCAAAGGGCCACTTGAAAAAGGATTACTTTTAACGTGGTCTATGCATATCTCCTGAAATTCAATAATCGCTCTATCACCTGTAAAACACGCCCACTCCGAAGCTTAGTAAGATTCAAATCATGAACGCAAGCCAATTGAATAATAAACCCCAGTGAAAGAATACTTATTTACCCCAGTAATAATATAGAATAATAAACCCGAGTAATAATATTGAATAATATTTACCTATATATTATCAGCGTTTCATGCATATCAGAATGCTTCAACCCGTGTATCGGCTACTAACTACACTACAAGTATTCACATCGGATATCACTCCAGTATCCACATTCACTAGAACTCGACGCTATCGGCCGGACATCACTAGGTTACAAACAAACAATAATAAACCAAAAAACGCAAATGTTGGCACCATAAATCGGGCCATACATCGGGAATGGTTTGACCTACGGACCTGGGGAGGGGCTCATTCGTGTTCTATGCATATCTCCTGAAATTCAATAATCGCTCTATCACCTGTAAAACACGTACACTCCGAAGCATAGTAGAAATTCAAATCATGAACGCAAGCCAATTGAATAATGAACCCCAGCGAAAGAATTTGCAGCGTTTTTGTTGCATTTTTTCAAAATTATTACTGTTTTTGAATCAATTTTCCTCAATATTCATGAAATATAAGTATATTTTCATCATAGTTTGTTGTTCTCATTTGTAATGTTGATTGTTAATCAGGTTTTTCTATCTAATATTGAGAAATTTATGCGATAACAAATGAGAATTCATAGTTTTTTTTTTTTTGTATAGCCGTTTGAAGCCACTTTTAGTAATTTCTGGATCTCATTTTTAGGAATTTGTGCAATTTAATAAGCTTTATTGATTTAATTCAATCAGGAATCGTTTCACAATGTCTCAAAACGGATTTCCATGAAGAAAGTTCCATAAATAATTCAGCTACAATAGGCCCACCAGGGCTTCAGGGGTCTTAAAAAAAAATAAAAAAACAATCCATAGACATAAATCATATTCACGTATTCCTCCATGCTATACCTAGCCATGTTGGAACAGAGATGATATATCATTGAAAAATATTTTCTATTTAAGTATTGAAAATTAAATATTCAAAATTAAACAATTGAAAAAATTAGCTAAAAAAAAAAAAACTAAGCGAGATAGAAAAATTGCTAGGTGACACTTTTTGTAGGAAATTGGTTGTAAAATACGTGGGTGAAGTTCTGCGCACCTTATCTGATACACCCTGTATAAAGTAATTGTTAGATAACATTTTGATACATTTTTTTATTCGACGTTATTAATTTTGGAACTAAAGAATTAGCTCCAGACTCTCTATGATTTCATAGCAGCGAAAACGGGGGAAAAAATGAAATTATTCGCCTGATAAGAAGTTTCAAATTGGCCAGGAGAATGCTCCCTCGGCGATCTATATTCTTTTGAGAGGACTGAGTTATCTTAGAAAGCATGTCTACCAAGAAAAAGTATTAATCAGCATCATTATCTTCTTTTCTAATTAGATACCAACCTACTTTTCACGAATTTTGGCAACCCTGCTGTAGACCCTCAGAGCAAGAACTCGTTATTCCACTATTTCGAACACTACAGTGGTACCAAAGAGGTCTAGGGTAAAAGCACTAATTGTTGACACTAAGCCAAATGTTGACACTTCAATTTCAAAATGTAAAAATAAGGTATTGTGCCACTGTAGGTACTCGAAATCAGCGTCATTCTGCTGATAAGAAAGTAGTTATTGAGGTCGGCCGCCTCCACTGATTATAACATACTATATAAACCATCTGGGTGACATTGAAGCCGATGACAGATGACAGCTGAAGCAGATACTCCAGCGGCTGGAGTCCAGCCACGGCAACCTTGTTAGAGGTGTGTAAACCCAGGTCACCTGAGGGAGTAG
Organism: Creontiades dilutus; assembly: GCA_031894815.1. Taxonomy (NCBI): domain Eukaryota; kingdom Metazoa; phylum Arthropoda; class Insecta; order Hemiptera; family Miridae; genus Creontiades; species Creontiades dilutus. The sequence goes on from JAVIWC010007544.1 coordinate 652,921, forward strand.
AAGACCTGCAGTTCACTCAGTCCAAAGACAAGGTCAGTGGGAGAAGTTCAACAGTTCACTCCGTGGATGAATGCGACCTGCAGTTCGTCGTCTCCATTCTGGGACATTCACCACCACTACCGCTATCTCGTGATATGACCTTCAACATTTATTAACTTCGTGTACTGTCAGGGTTCGTTAGATGACAAATATTTCCTCTCCTCTATTTCCCTACTCCCTAGTCATTTGTCGAGTCCTCATGCAGATGTTCATATGAATACCTACTTATGAGGTAGGTCATACCTCTGTGATGAGTATAGTATCGACCAGTGTAGAACTGTTAATTCCACTATTTCGAACACTACAGTGGTTGTTCCCAAGTATTTAGTAAATTTGATTGGTATTGACTCTCAGATGAGGGAGTCCTTCGACACTAGCAAGGAAACCCAAGCTAATGGCGGATTGGCGAACTGCAGGTCACTTTGTGAGAACGGTTTGGCAGACCTGCAGGTCTCCGAGTAGTTCAAACGTCGGCCGCAGTAGCCATGCTGTCGCAAAAATCTTGTGATGAACTGCAGGTCTTCCCTTTGCAGGTCATTTGGGACAAGTTCACTTGAAAGAGAAGTTCTTTAAGACAAGGTCACTCACCCACTACCGACCTCTACCTTGTACAACATCGTAGTGAGTTAAGTCGACAAATTTAGACTTTTTAAGTGAAATATGGCGAGTAAAAATTACCATTTCACATCTTCTGCTATATGAATAACATGCGAAAGAATACCCTAAATTTCAATAGTAAACCACGGTTATATTCGGTGTCATCATTAGGTCTCACGAAATAGTTTAGTGTCCTAATGTTGACACCTGTGTCAACATTAAGAGAAATCGTTGATTTGGTTGCTAAGGTGATATTTGGATGTGAATAATTTCGTAGTGTATCAAGACGCTTGAATTTCTTAATTCAAGGGAGTGGAATCTTAGAAGTTGACATCGTCTGATCCAAATGTTGACATCAGTTGCTAAAGTTGACATGATTTTTTTTCTCTTGAATAGAAAACGTTATTAAATAACTGATAAATAACTAATTAATAATTGATAAAATTTTTTATCAATACATTAAGTAGGTAGTTATTGTTGTGCACTTTCTTGATTTGTTGGACTGGTTCATATGATTGAACACACTATGATGGCCTTTCAGTCTAGTTTTATATAGCTTTTCCAAGTCGAATTGAGAATTTTCCAAGATTTTTCCAAACTAATTTGAGAATTTTCCAAGTCGAATTGAGAATTTTCCAAACCAAATTGAGATTTTTCCAAATCAATTTGAGAATTTTCCAAATCAATTTGAGAATTTTCCAATCTAGGAAACTTTCACTACTAAAAAGAAAGAGGGAGTTTTCCAAACCGAATTGACAATTTTTTAAGGCAATTCAAGACTTCTATTGAAAACAAAATTAGTGAAGCAGAATGAAAGAATAGCACTTCATGAACTAATTAACATTGAAATAAAAAAGACAAAATGAACGAAGAATACTTCATAAAAATTACGGTCTTGTTAAGAACAGAAAAAATCCGAGGCTACTCTGCGTTTGGCTGGTCTATTGAAGTCAACAAAAACAAAAATCCGTTCATTTTGACATTCTGATTTCAATGTTAATTTGTCCATAAAGTGCTATTATTTTATTTTGCTTCACTACTTTGGTTTTCAATAAAAGTGTTGGATTGCCTTAAAAAAATGGTCAATTCGGTTTGGAAAACTCCCTCTTTCTTTTTAGTAGTGAAAGTTTCCTAGATTGGAAAATTCTCAAATTGATTTGGAAAATTCTCAAATTGATTTGGAAAAATCTCAATTTGGTTTGGAAAATTCTCAAATTAGTTGGAAAATTCTCAAATTGGTTCGGAAAAATCTCAATTTGGTTTGGAAAATTCTCAATTCGACTTGGAAAAGCTATATTTTTTTAAATATTCTTTTGACGTTTCTCCCCAGGGACTGGGGCTTCTTCACAGACTGAAAGGTCATCATACTGAGTTCAGTTATTGTTGTGGGCACAAAACCTGTTTGTTTTTATACCCACACCTACCAGGTCTACCAAATATTAGGCTAAAAAAATATATTATGTATTCTTTGCTGAAATATCAAAAACCTTGAAATACATTTTAACACGTTTTGAATATATTTTGTTCATTTATAAGCCTTGAGTAACAACTTCAGAACAGCGAAGGGTCAATATTCAAATTGGTGTCAACTTTAGGAACTGATAATGTCAACATTTGGAATTTTCTCGAAAAAATGTGTCAACATTGGGTGCAAAAAGGCATGTTAGAAAAAATTGTTAGTGATACTAAAAAAAAAAAACTATTTTGGTAAGTCCAATACGTGCAAACTGTTCACAAGGAACTCACAATTCATAATAACTACCTAAAAGTTTTATTTTCTTGAACACTTTTGTAGAACGCGGAATTGAATGATTTGTCTCTCTTATAGTGTCAACAATTGGTGCTTTTACCCTAACGAACAGGTCCAAAATTGCAATCAAGGTCATAATGCACTATGATTTTCATCATGTGACAATATCAACAGCGAAACGGTTGGTCGGTTCTGAGGTGCGAAGTTACACCAGTGAGCAGGAGACACGCGGAAGTTCATTCTATCGGTCCGTCATCCGAAGAACAACCACGCAAGAACCACGCGCGGGTGATTTCAGTCGCAGGTCAATGAACTTCAAGGCGAAATATCAGAAGCTTTTGGGCACGTGTTGGATTCGTTGGAATAATAATCTCATGAAGATATTTTTGGAAGGAATAAAGAACGTAGGTACAGAATAATGTAGAGGAACCGGGTCAGGACAACGGTGATCATTTTCTGAATTACAGAAGGATCCCACGTTCATGCAAGAGACATCTGTGTCTACCTAATTTGAACCTAATGAAATTGGCCATTACACGTGTCTCGCATTAAATCCATCGAACTTCACCCACGTGTTCTACAACTAATTTGGGGCAAAAAGTGAATCTCGTGAGGTTTTTTGGGTGTTCTTTGTTACTCCCCCCCCATTTTCAAACGCTCGTCGCTTCATGAAATTCTAACAAAAATTTGATGTTGAGGTGATTTTTGGAAACTTCAGCTCGTCTACTTTTTGATGTGTGTGTTCATATTTTGAAGCAACAACTTTGTAAAAGCCAAATTCGCCATGAAGAAAAGTGTCGGGGAGAATCGGAGTATTTGCCATGTCAAATTCTTCGGTACTCCCCCCCCCCCCCCACGGTGAAAACAGTATTTTCGACTACCAATATCGCATCTCAACCTCTTAACTTTCGATCAAAGGATTTCATCGCTCTATATCTCATACCTGCACGTCCTCATACCCCTGTTCCTGTGAATTGTTGATTAGAGATAGCAAGCTTACTATTTGATATTTACCGTTTACCTTCACGGGGCTTGAAAGCGTTTTGAACCTTGAACGGAAGGCGAGGGTTCGTAATATTTTCAATGAAGCCTAATGAAGCCATGTAATGCTACTTTTACATAAATAACCGAATAGGTACCCTTCATGTACAGTAAAATACAACTCCTTAACATTTCATCAGCCTTTCTCTGTGAAATTTGTGGAAGTCGCAATTCGGGTTAGAACTTATCTCTAAAAAGGAATTCACAGGAAGGGGTGTTTAGGGACGTACAGTTAAGTTGGGAGTTATAGAGCGATGAAATCCTTTGATCGAAAGTTAAGGGGTTGAGACGCGATATTGGTAGTCGAAAATACTGTTTTCACCGTGGGGGGGAGTACCGAAGAATTTGACATGGCAAATACTTCAATACTCCCCCCCCCCCCCCCACTTTTTTCGATTGAATAATTCACCATTACTATCTAATTCTGGTAAATTGAGGTTCACTGGACATGAAACTAGACAAACTGAAGTTTCCAAAACCACCTCCAACATCAAATTTTTGTTGGAATTTCATGGCAAATTTCTCGATACCCCCCCCCCCCCCGTCCACTTTTTTCGATTGAATAATTCACCATTACTATCTAATTTTGGTAAATTGAGGTTCACTAGACATGAAACTAGACAAACTGAAGTTTCCAAAAACCACCTCCAACATCAAATTTTTGTTGGAATTTTCAATAATAAACCATTTTCGATTGAAAAAAACTATCTAACCCCCCTCTGAAAATTGAGGTTTACGTTTTAGAAGGAAACCCCCGAAGTTTCCAAAACCTCCAACATCAAATTTTCCGTTGAAATTTCGCCGTACGCACGATATCTTCTGACATGAGCAAAAGATCCCGACGACGTCCAATTGAATAATTCACCATTACTATCTAATTCTGGTAAATTGAGGTTCACTAGACACGAAACTAGACAAACCGAAGTTTCCTAAAACCACCTCCAACATCAAATTTTTGTTGGAATTTCATGGCAAATTTCTCGATACCCCCCCCCCCCCGTCCATTTTTTTTATTGAATAATTCACCATTACTATCTAATTCTGATAAATTGAGGTTCACTAGACAAACTGAAGTTTCCAACAATCACCCCAACATCAAATTTTTGTTGGAATTTCATGAAGCGACGAACGTTTGAAAATGGGAGGGGGAGAAACGAAGAACACCGGTTTTTTAACCTGTTTCCTACCTATGATCAGCTAAAAGGCCATAACTCACTTGATATGAAAAGTGAAACCAAATCTCGAAATTTGCACCTTGGAAATCACGGATAAAGGAGATTAGCAAAGTTATTTTATGATGTTGATTAGCGAATTTCGCAAATCTCCGTTATTTAACTAATGTGACTTATGACAATTTATAAGGATAAAAAAATCTGTTGAGATCCAACTTGCTGTAGTATGAAGTAAATGAACGCAAGCCAATTAGGTATTATATATTATAACATATGATGAAACCAAATCTCGAAAGCCTCTGCGCATTAATTTAGGCTTTTCAAACTATTTGTAATTGTCTCGTTTTCAATTTAATTGTTTCGCATTGTTGACTGTTGTGTGTGAAGTTGTTTTAACATTCAATCTGTATATTTATGTTCCTTTTCCTGTACGTATCTGTAAATAAATAAATAAATGTGTTTAACCTTAAACGGGTTCAATTGGTAGACGTAAGTGGCCCCAAGAAGGCAATTTGTCTGTACTGAAAAATGATGCTGCTAGTTGATTCGTCCCATTCATAGAGCCTGCTGGGGCCAACGTGTTAGTTTCGTGGAAGCTTTTTTATCCTCGTTGGCACCCGTATTTGGGATGTGTGGACGTGAGGGGGCGAGCGTACAACCGCCTAGAGGGGGACCTGCCCTGCGTCGACCCTCTTCCCTCGAGGGGAACGTCATTTCTGAGGGGTTTGATAGCGAACGAGCAGAAATAGGTCTCCGAAACTCGCAGTTAATAGATCCATTATCTCCCGTCGCTCAACTTGCTGTCCGATGCAGTCAATCACGAATAAAACCGTCCTGAATGTGGTAGTTATGAAGTTTTATAACAAACACCTACACACAATAGATGGGGAATCCAGTTTTCCCATTGGTTGTAGACGGCAAGCGTAACCAGATAGGGGACCTCATTCCATTGTTGTTACCGTATCGATTTCCAATGTCACAACTTTTGCACGTTAATAATCCCAGAGATTTACGTGCCACAATTTTCAGCAGATTCCGAATTGAGATGGACATAGCATTGACCTGGTGACCTTTAGCTACAGGGACATATTCTGAGTATTGCAGGCATAATCGCTTCATCCCTTTGAAGGGACAACCACTCATTCTAAGACCGCCCTAATAAAGAATGAAAATAGAGAACAAACCTCTACATGCACGAGGACCCAAAATATGAATCTTGATAATTCAAATCTTTCGCTAATTCTAATCTAATTCCTTGGTCTCTTGAGAAAGTTTGGGGAAACCACATTTCAATAGATATTTGGTTCAAATTCCGTTATATGCCCACAAACATTAAACTTTTATCTGTAGACTACAAGACTAAAGATACAGGGATGGATTCGTTTGTTGAATAAAAACATTTTCATGGAACCATGTGAGTATAGCTTTTTCTTGACATCTATATATAAAATCCGCTAAAAGGTGAAAAAGGGAATAATATAGAAATTCTACTATTATGTGAAAAAACGCAGCAAATTAGAAGATCGACGAGGAACTATGCCCACTTGAGCTGACTGAAGATTAACGACAGCTGTCAGCGCGGGGGAGAATGTTCGCTTCAGCAAACTTGTTTATTAATTATTAAAAGTCAAAATTGGTGTCTCGGCCAGATATTCTCTAAATTCATTTTATCAGCTGTTATTTCCATATGGTTTTGAATGTCGGTTGTTGGTACTGATTCGTAAAATATATTGTTCTGAGAAATTGTCCGTGAAAGTGTTCTTTCTTTCTTGGAGTTATTTTGAAGTTCTATCAATCTTGTTATATTCTCTCTCTAATAATTGCGTTTTAGTGTTGTTAGGGTTTGAGAATCTAACAGACGTAGCTGTTTCAATCAAAAATCGCTTCGTCCTGTAGTTCAAACCAAAACTCTTCATGTCCAGAGCCATGTAACAACTGTAGTTAATGGAACTATGTCGACATGGAATCTTGGATACATGAAATGGCAATGTCCAGAGCCATGTAACAACTGTAGTTAATGGAACTATGTCGACATGGAATCTTGGATACATGAAATGGCGGCGGATGCGGGCATTGAATCATTGGGATTGACTAGTGTTCCTTGACGTCATGCTAGAGCTCAGTTCGATTGAGACCTTGCCTTTCTGGACTATTGCGTCCCACAAACAGCAAGAGGCCTCAACACCTGGCCTACATTTATTAAACGACTGCCGCACACCACAGATTATACATTCAACATCATGGTAGAGCATAACTGTTTACAATCAACACAACAAAAGAAAAAATGCTTCAAATTCTTTCACTGGGGTTTTTTATTCAATTGGCTTACGTTCATGGTATGAATTTCTCCTAAGCTTTGGAGTGTGCGTGTTTCACAGGTGACAGAGTGATTATTGAATATCAGGAGATATGTATAGAGCACTTAAATCGGTTCTAACCAAAATACCTATTTGGATTTGAAAGCCTTTCAAAAATCTTATTCAATTTCAGCGAATTTGGGAACACAGAAATTCTTACCTTGTTCGACTTGGAGTGAAAAATCAAATTTCAACCCCTAGGAGGGGGTGATTAATGGAAGAAGAGGTGTCTACGGACTCTTGGAAGTCCAAATTCGATCTCAGGAACCCCAAAAAATCCATACCCCACTCGACTTGGCGTGAAAACTCAAATTTCAACCCCTAGGAGGGGGCGGCGGGGGTGATTGAGGCGGGAGGGGGTAGTTTCCCCGAATACTCTCCTTGTTTAAAGTTTAAAAAAATGTAGAAATTCACTAACAAAGATGTCGTAGTTCATCCCAATCTCATGACTCAAAAAGAAGGTTCTGACACCAACTTAAGGGTAGTTTTTTGGCATAGCTCTTTTTTGGCGCTCAAAATTTTGGGAGTCAGGGGATTTTTTGGACCTTGGATTTGAATTCAGCATTGAAAGATACTTAGGGATACCCTAGTATAAGTTACGGATCTTGTATTTTTATTTATTTATTGTGAGGCCGTGTAATTGAAATATAATTAGGTGAAAGGAGGAATTTTAAGGCTCATGAAGAAACCAAGGACTTTCCTAATTATTCTACGCGTGTTGTGCTTCGCAACTAATGTAAGTTTTGAATTTACCAGAAGTGTGACAACAGATATTTCAATAGCTTGTCGTTGTTTTTCTTTTAGGGCTATTTTTCAACTTCAGTAGCAGGAAGGTAGTAGGAGTGGCGATCGGTGGAAAAAACTGTCATTTTTTTACATTAGTATCTAATGAATAGCTATTAGTATTAATTACTTTAATTGGTACGCCGTAGTTGAGTTTTTAACGAGTTCGCCCATTTTACTTTTGTCACAACATCGACGGCTCCTGTTTATCAACGCAACTTGTAAAATCGCTTAGGTTTGGGAAAATGCCGGCAGAGAATAGCCCGCTGTTGGCAGCTGAGCCGAGGCGCCGGGGCCGCGCCGAAAATAGAAGGTGTGAAGAGAAACAACACTCGATTTCGAGATAATTAGTCCCACCGCCCCTGGCGCTCTCTTGACTCCTTCTCCCCCGCTGGTCAAGTATTTATGCGTTGTTTACTCGAATTATTTAAATCAATTAGAACGCTCGTTTGAGCCGCGGGGATGGTCCACGACGGATTTGAACGACGGAGCTGGCCCACATCGCCAAATGTGACATCAATCAAGAGGTGGAGAAGTATAGCAGCTTCGTTAAACCTTCATCTGTTAGCCAATTTTCTTGGAAAATGAGCTATTGCAATGGCCAAAATCCGAAATCCGTTTTGAAGTATTCTGAAATGAATCCTGGTTTTTAACGCTAATATAAACTACAAACTTTTTAGTCAAAAATGACGCCAAAATTATGATTTCCATACTTTGTCTTTCAACTTTCTTCAAAATACGAGAAAAACAACTATTATGTGAAAGTTTAGACATTGATGAGGAGAGATAGCTTACCATTAAGAAATTTGGTTACCAAGTCAACCAAGGCCAGAAGTTTGCATTCAACGGATTGCCATGAGCTTTTTCTAATTAAAGCACCATAATTTTTGGTTTTTTATTCAATATTAAACATTGTAATCGCTCTTGAAAAAAACATTTCTCACCTCCGCTGAAAATTTCATGGTTTACGTTTGAAAGGGTGTAGAATCCAAATCTGCAATAAAAATTTTCCGTCCGTCCGCCGTACGCACGTTTTCTCCCAAAAGGCTGGAGCAAAAAATCTGAAATTTCCAGAAAAAATCAATATTGGACATACAACGCCCCGATTCTTTAGCCAGCACTCTCGCTTAATTTAAAGTGCCACTTCAAGGTAGTCAAAGTTTTATAAAATCCCTAAAAATCTCAAAATAAATCAAGGCGGCCTAAATATGGACTTTTCTTTTAAGAACTATCCATGAGGAATCGAATGAGCCCCTCCCCAGGTCGGTAGGTCAAACCATTCCCGATCTATGGCCCAATTTATGGTGCCAACATTCGCGTTATTTTGGTTTATGATTGTTTTTGTTTTGATATCAGTAACCAAGTGACGTAGTGATGTAGTAATGTGGATACTGGAGTGAACTCCTAAAAGGCTTTGTAGCCTATACACGGGTTGAAGCATTCTGATAACCATAAAAACGCTGCAAATTCTTTCACTGGGTTTTATTATTCAATTGGCTTGCGTTCATGATTTGAATTTATACTAAGCTTTGGAGTGTGCATGTTTCACAGGTGATAGAGCGATTATTGAATTTCAGGAGATATGCATAGAGCACGTAAATCTGTTCTCAACCAAAATACCTATTTGGATCGATCAGTTGATCATATTTGTGTGCCTCCTGAAATTCAATAATCACTCTATCCTGTGAAACATGCACACTCTACAGCTTAGTATAAATTCAAATTATGAACGCAAGCCAATTGAATAATAAACCCCAGTGAAATAATTTGCAGCGTTTTTTAACTAGAATGTTAATAATTTGACTAATTATTAACTAGAATGTAATAATAATTTGGTTAGAATATACATCTAGATTTTAGTGGATGAACTCCTCTCACTATACATCAAGCGCGACGTAGAACATCTCATTTCACGTCTTAATCATGTCCGCAGTTTTTTAATATGCACATTCAGAGAATAAGAATTAACAACTCCCTTTAAAAAATACTTTTTGATAATAAAATTGTAGACATTTCTTTTTCCTAGTATGGAACCACCAAAATTCAGTTGGCGTTCGATGGGGCAAAACAAAAACGAAAATTATTGATAACGTTAACATTTAATTTCCATTCGATTATTTAATTAAGGCACAAATCCACACACCATTCAAGCTAAATCGACATATCCAGACAAGAAATACGATGTCCAGAAATAGCCCTGACCCAAAAACAATTTTTTTTTACCGACCGCGCAAATAGACAAATAAAGGAGACCGATAAACGACAGCTACCCCAGGCTTGGCGTTTAACCAATATAAAAAAGACTGGTGCGAGGCTTCACACGATTTTTGCTGTTTTTCTATGTTTAACGACGAAACTGACAAGTTAAACGATATTTCAATGTTGACATTATCTCCTGGAGTAAGATGAATGGAATGAAAGAGATAAAACTTCCCAACGCTATAAATAACAGTTAATAACCAATATGAGTTTTTTCTCCAGGGCATCAGGGAGAGAAGGCAGGATCTCGCTAAAAACGTCTTAACAACTTCTTTGAAATTTTGTACCCCATTAATTTTGTACTGTATATAATTGTAGCTTTGATTTCTAGGGGATGCAGTACTCTTTAAGTAAAAGTCAACACCGAATCAAGATTCCAAAAGGTATGAATGGTCATACTGTTTACCTTTTGAGTGGCACAGATATGAATTTCTTTGATTCGTTAACACAGTTTTTAATTTGGGTCTATCCAGATCTATATTGCATATCACAAAATCGTTTCTTAGAAGGACAAAATACAGAATGTGGAAGGCACATTCATCAAACTGCCGATCGTTCATGAGAGACACAGCAAACTGTCCATGTAGATATCTTTCTCAAAAATATGGGATGTCCGACATCTATGTATTCAAAACATTGATCGACGATAAAAGATATAATGCAACAGGTAAAACCACCTCATGATATCCATATTGGTTCGCTGACAATCAAAAGGATGAATACATTTTCATACGAAAACTATACAAGAAGCACAATACGAATCAACTAGGCATCATCCAACTAGCTTATTTCCTCAAGTACAATCATCCTCGAGCCGGTAATTAGAGAATATCATACCCAGTCAAACTTGAGGTGCATCATTCATTAAAATAGTCATTAAGGTGACTAAAGAAGTCGGGGATCATCAAGGTTATGGCTGCAACCGTGTCATGGCGCGGAGCGTGGTGCGGGAAAAGTGCCACGGAGTTACTTGAGGTGGGCATCTCGTCAGGAGTACTTAGTAGTATCACCACCCGCGTCATCCGGGGCTCGTACCTACTCAAATTGGTGGTCAACTTCCCATATCCCAAGGCCCGGCGTCGGGTAAACCTGGTCGTCCTCCCCACTTTTATTTCATTTAGTTCATTCGTTTCTATTTAATGGTGTGCCCCCTCCGCCTCTGAGGGGGGATTATCTTAAAAAAAAAAAAAAAAAAAAATACAAAACGCTGCAAATTCTTTCACTGGGGTTTATTATTCGATTGGCTTGCGTTCATGATTTGAATTTCTACTAAGCTTTGGAGTGTGCGTGTTTCACAGGTGATAGAGCGATTATTGAATTTCAGGAGGCACACAAATATGATCAACTGATCAATCCAAATAGGTATTTTGGTTGAGAACAGATTTACGTGCTCTATGCATATCTCATGAAATTCAATAATCGCTCTATCACCTGTGAAACACGCACAATCCAAAGCTTAGCAGAAATTTAAATCATGACCTAAGCCAATAGAATGAAATTGAAAAATAAACCCCAGTGAAAGAATTTGCAGCGTTTTTTTTCCCCAAGAAATTTATATTACCGAGGGAAACTTTTTGGACGTAACTCGGGACAACATGAACATGAGAACAAACAAGTGGGTTTGGCACATAGCTTCCTCGTATCCATAACATGACCGTATAGATCATTGAAAATTATCATTGACTAAATCAAACCGTACAATCAAACCGAACAATCCCTGAAAATTTCATCGAAATCGGTCAAGAACTCCCAGAGTTATGCTTGTGGCAAGGATTTCACGTTTGCGCATGCGCAGAGGCTACTATTGATCCGGGGGTCATGAAACTCGTAGGGGACCATCTACACATCAAACCGAACAATCCCTGAGAATTTCATCGAAATTGGTCAAGAACTCCTAGAGTTATGCGCGTAACAAGCATTTCACGTTTGCGCATGCGCAGAGACTACTATTGATCCGGGGGTCATGAAACTTATAGGGGACCATCTACACACCAACCCGAACAATCCCTGAAAATTTCATCGAAATTGGTCAAGAACTCCCGGAGTTATGCGCGTAACAAGGATTTGCACGTTAGACGCTTGCGCAGAGGAACCTACTATTGATCCGGGGGTCATGAAACTTATAGGGGTTTTGCATGTACACATCAAACCGAAAAATCCCTGCGAGTGGAATTTTTGATTTTGGAGACAAAAAAATTTTCACATTCCGAAAGTGAAAACAATGCTTCCGCTACCTTAGTAGACTCGGAAGCAATATCTGTAAACATGATTCTACTAAAAAAAAATACTCCTCACTTTCCAGACCCTGAATTCGGAATACCTACAGCTTCATAGTAGGGTATCTGAATGGCTTCTTCAGTAATAATATAATTAACGCATTTTGCACTACCTGAAGTGGATTAAGGAGGGTACGACAAAGGATTAAGGTGGGTACCACAAAATACCCGAATATTTACCCAATCGGGTATAACCGACAAAAGAAGTCGAACAATTATCGAACAAAAATTTAAGTGCTGCAATAAAAGATTTTCGCCGATAAAGTTCCGTACGAAAACGGGGCAAGGCAATATTAGAAGTAGCTGAAGTTCTAGTGCCCGACAGTATAGAAACGTGTTCAGACCTGATATCATGCAAAAATATCTGTAAACATGATTCTACTAATAAAATACCCCTCACTTTCCAGACCCTGAATTCGGAATACCTACAGCTTCATAGTAGGGTATCTGAATGGCTTCTTCAGTAATAATTTAATTAACGCATTTTGCACTACCTGAAGTGGATTAAGGTGCGTACGACAAGAGATTGAGGTGGGTACGACAAAATACCCGAATATTTACTCAATCGGGTATTTTTCTTGGTATTTTCCCAGGTATTTACCGGGCAAAATCCCATCTCTACACCCACCTAATCTCGGCCTACATGTATGATTTATTGTTAGAGATTTTGTAGGAAAATACTAGGCACTTACCAATGTATTTGCGTGTTCTCGCATTCCGTTGTATCAATCCATGAGGATTCGTAGATGGAAGATGAAGACGGAACACTTTCAGCGCGAACACGAAACGGAGTAAACTGCCGGAGACGGCCACACCCGAACACGGACAGGAGAGGACTGGTCGAGGCAGGCCGCTCTCCGATGCGACCCCCCGGCGGAGGGATACACAGGCGGTCGCCGCGGAGCCCGAAAAGTAATTCGCCCAAAAACTTCGAAAACACGAACTTTTCGGCGCGATTTCACAAAACACAGTTTACAGTAAAGGTGATAACAGAGTATCATGCCCTACTTTTATAAAAATATGCACTTTTGGCTGAATCAATGATCATTCATTCGAAAAATGGCTTTCAATAACGTTTTTCCCAAATTCTTCGTACTAACTTCAACTGTTTTGTCATCCCCAATTCAATGTACTCTTTTTTTTTGTATTTCAAAGCCTTTGTGGTGTTCTACGGGTGACCAATAAGTGTTTTAAATCAATAAATTCTCTATAAAGCCGGGTTTACACTATGAAGCAGAGCTATATAGCACAGCTATATAGCGAGTGGAATTTTTGATTTTGGAGACAAAAAAATTTTCACATTCCGAAAGTGAAAACAATGCTTCCGCTACCTTAGTAGACTCGGAAGCAAAATAACCGAATACAAATCCGTTTCAGACAATCATATTATAAAATAAATTATAAATCTTATGTAAATTGTATTACAACTATTGAAATATTATTAAAAATATTATTTGCTAAGTCTTTCAATGAAATTCGATAATTGCTCTATCGCGTGTGAAACACGCCCACTCCAAAGCTTAGTAGAAATTCAAATCATGAACGCAAGCCAATTGAATAATAAACCCCAGTGAAAGAAGCGTTTTGCAGCGTTTCAAGCATATCAGAATGCTTCAAATCGGCTACAAAGCCTTTTAGGAGTTCACTCCAGTATCCACAATACTACATCACTACGTCACTAGGTTACTGATATCAACACAAAAACAATAATAAACCAAAATAACGCGAATGTTGGCACCATAAATCGGGAATGGTTTGACCTACGGACGTGGGGAGGGGCTCATTCGATTCCTCATGGTATGTTCTTCAAATAGGTACAAATTTAGGCTGCTTCGACTTGTTTTGAGGTTTTTAGGGATTTTACAAAACTTTGACACCCCTTAAAGGGCACTTTAAATTAAGTGAGAGTGCTGGCTCAAGAATTGGGGCGTTGTCGGACCAATATGGATTTCTCCTGAAAATTTCAGCTTTTTTGCTTCAGCCGTTTGGAATTAATCATAGGTACGGCGTACGGACGGAAAAACTTTCATTGCAGATTCGGATTCTAAACCCTTTGAAACATAAACCATGAAATCAGGGGGGGGGGGGGGGTAGATTTTTTTTTTTTTTTTTTTTTTCAAGAGCGATTACAATGGTTTATTATTGGATAATAAACCAAAATTTTAAAAAATGGATTAGGCTCGCGTTTTACAAGGCATTGTGACTATTTTCTCATTTGGTCTTCGCTGCGACAAATTATATGCAAGTAAATCAATATTAACGAAAGACATCAAGGCGAATCAAAATGTAAAGTACCCCATACCCTGTAAATAACCATACCTTCCTAGCCTATGATGTCAAGTGAAATTTAATTCATTCTAAAACTTGTCAACGCTGGGATTCGAGGGGGTTACGTTGGACTGTGAGATGTATACCGCACTCTCAATGAGATGAAATTTTGTAAACTTGTACGTATTCATATATACCTATATGGATATGCGACTAAACAGTATGAAGCATCTGCTGTATTATATAGCTTTTCCAAGTCGAATTGAGAATTTTCCAAACCAAATTGAGATTTTTCCAAACCAATTTGAGAATTTTCCAAATCAATTTGAGAATTTTCCAATCTAAGAAACATTCACTACTAAAAAGGAAGAGGAAGTTTTCCAAACCGAATTGACAATTTTTTAAGGCAATCCAAGACTTTTATTGAAAACAAAATTAGTGAAGCAAAATGAAAGAATAGCACTTTATGAACAAATTAACATTGAAATCAAAAAGACAAAATGAACGAAGAATACTTCTTAAAAATTACGCTCTTGTTAAGAACAGAAAAAATCGAGGCCACTCTGCGTTTTCCAACGAAATTTTTTTTTTTTTTTTTATTTCAATGTAAATTTGTTCATAAAGTGCTATTTTTTCATTTTGCTTCACTAATTTTGTTTTCAATAAAAGTCTTGGATTGCCTTAAAAAATTGTCAATTCGGTTTGGAAAACTTCCTCTTCCTTTTTAGTAGTTTCTTAGATTATGTTTCTTAGATTGGAAAATTCTCAAATTGATTTGGAAAATGCTCAAATTGATTCGGAAATGCTCAAATTGGTTTGGAAAAATCTCAATTCGGCTTGGAAAAGCTATAGTAACGACTATACCACACCACACTATTTAGCATACGGTAAGAATTTACCGTCGCACACGGGTACACCATTGTACTTAGTGCTAATCATGAAATATTCCGATTCTACGTACCTATCTAGATGGAAGTAGTATTAGTAGGGTGTTACGCAACTTACGAAATGACTGGGTTACGCAATAAATGGTCCTCACCTGAAAAACAAAATACAAACAAGTTAATATTTTTGGAATTTTCAAATCAACACCAGTACAAAACACATGAAGATGGTACGTAAGATTAAGATTTGTTTACAGGAAAATATAGAGCAATAATAGCAGCTGCAACTCAGCAAATAGTTGAAAATCATACTTACGAATCTATATTTTAAGGATAACATGAGTCTATCACGAATGTTTGTTGTACTATGTAGGTTTTACCAAGGGTCGCAAATTGGCAACATTTTGTATTTTTATCGTACATGTCCAACATCATATAATTTCTAATCGATTAAATAACATCCAATACAGATATTACGAATCTACACTAACAAAAGGAGGTACTTTGGCTTATAGTTTGAATTATTCTCCATTATAAACCTTTGTAGTAAATCGAGAGGAAACAAATACACGCAAAATGTCTACATTCATAACTGTTAGGAGGCGGCTTAAGAGTCGAGGATTATGGGTTCCCCGGTCACAGCGAAAGGGATGGGAAATCCCACACGGGATCGGAACACCCGTATAAATAAGCCTGGACCAGCCCAAGAAGATCCTCTTTCTTGATTCCGTCACTTCGTCCTAAACCTTCTCAGCTCTTATAAAAGACTTCTGCCTTCTCAATACATCTAGTGAGGTGATGGAATGGTACAGCTGCCCCTTCCAATGAGCTGAATGCGGTGGTAATGCTCAGATAAGGGCTAACTAACCATATCCATTACAATCTACACTCAATTTAAGTGAGGCTAAGAGTTTCGAGAAATCTTAGAGCTCCCACACAGGCATTTCGATGACTCCCCGTTCGTACATATATAGGTAAATCCAACCACCTCTTAGTCACCTGTTACGTAATGGACAAGACTCCGGTCATTCTGTTCGCTACCGACCTCCACTGAATGTTCAGTGCGGCCGAACTTCACATATTAAATTAAGTATGCCTAAAGAAAATTTAAGTAAAAGCTCTGAAAAGAAGAAATTCAGGGTTAGCTCTAAGTACTACGTAGGTATTTTGAAAATTGTTTTGGAATTCACACGAGATATTCCGATTTTGGTTTATTATTCAATAATAAACCATTGTAATCGCTCTGGAAAAAAAAATTCTAACCCCCCTGAAAATTTCATGGTTTACGTTTCAAAGGGTGTAGAATCCGAATCTGCAATAAAAAATTTTCCGTCCGTCCGCCGTACGCCGTACGCACGATATCTCCGAAATGGCTGGAGCAAAAGATCTGAAATTTTCAGGAAAAATCCATCTTGGCCCGACGACGCCCCAATTCTTGAGCCAGCTCTCTCACTCAATTTAAAGTGCCCTTTAAGGGCTGTCAAGGTTTTGTAAAATCCCTAAAAACCTCAAAACAAGTCGAATCGGCCTAAATATTTACCTATTTGAAGAACATACTATGAGGAATCAAATGAGCCCTTCCCCACGTCCGTAGGTCAAACCATTCCCGATGTATGGCCCGATTTATGGTGTCAACATTTGCGTTTTTTGGTTTATTATTGTTTGTTTGTAACCTAGGGATGCCGATAGCGTCGAGTTGTAGTGAATGTGGTTACTGGAGTGATAGCCGGTGCCGATACTTGTAGTTTATAGCCGATACACGGGTTGAAGCATTCTGATATGTATGAAACGCTGATAATATATAGGTAAATATTATTACTGCGGATTATTATTCAATATTATTACTGGCGTAAATAAGTATTCTTTCACTCGGGTTTATTATTCAATTGGCTTGCGTTCATGATTTGAATCTGTACTAAGCTTCGGAGTGTGCCTCCGGAGTGTGCGCGTTTCACCGGATAGAGCGATTATTGAATTTCAGGAGATATGCATCGAGCACGTAAATCTCTTCTCAACCAAAATACCTATTTGGATTGATCAGTTGATCATATTTGTGTGCCTCCTGAAATGCAATAATCGCTCTATCCTGTGAAACGCGCACACTCTACAGCTTAGTAGAAATTCAAATTATGAACGCTAGCCAATTGAATAATGAACCCCAGTGAAAGAATTTGCAGCGTTTTTATGGCCAAAATTAGCGACATATATGAAGGTTATAGGTACTTCTCAGGTCGTATTTACAGAGATTTTCCGTCATATTCTGACGTTTTTGAAGTCATACTGATCCGAGAATTACAGATGACTTATCGAGAATTTCGTCCACAACCAGGAAGTTCAGTAGTATCAAGAATATAATAAACTCTCCACATTCCACTAAACGGCTGACCCAAAGGGCAGCTATGAATATTGAAATTAAACAGCGCTAATAAATTAAGAGGAACGAAATAAATCGGAAATTATATAATGGAAATGATGTTTGAGGGTCGTTGAACTTTCCGAAGGACAGAATACGTGCCGGGTGTCCGGCTGAGAGCTGAGGCGAGGGGCGAACAAAGCGGCCCATCATCAGGTGTTGGTGGAGGGAGTTTGCCCAGTCAGCTGAAAGGCCAGACGCCGATAAAAGTGAATGGAAACAAAAAGATCGATGACGATTTCAAGGCGGTAGATGAAAGAACCGGCACGAGGCGTCCAGTGGCCGACGGGTTTTTAAAATTCCCGGAGTTGAGGGATTGTGAAGCGTGATGAACCACCGAATGTTGACAGAGGTAAACTTTGTGTATCATTCAATGTTTACAAAAATTATTGTCAACTATAGCCAGATTTCGCGAATGATGATATCAGAAGCTTCATTCCAGTTACTGGACACCAGATATGTGGAATGTCACGTTTAAATAAACGCTGGAACGCGAAGGCTGATCAGTTGGCCAAAACTGGAGCGGTGGATGGTAATCCTCTTCTTCCTGGACTGCCGGTACTTGATTTTTACCCAACCATCAAAGCGAAAGAAGTGTGAATGGGAGTATAAAGGCTCGAAGAACGGTTTATACTACAAGAATGTGCAGCCCCTAATTCCCAAGAGACCCTGGTTTGTTGGATGTTTCGCCCATAGATCGCTTTGCAGAACCATGATTCGGCTGCGAACAAACCACGGACTTTGTGAAGCATATTTAAACCGAATAAACCCAGACATACCACCTCAGTGTAGATTTTGTGAAGCAGATGCAGGTACACTGGAACATTTAGTAATGGAGTGCCCTTTATTTTATACAGAAAGGACAATGTTATTTGATAATATTATTTTTAATAATTTAATTTGACAACCATTTAATTATTTAACCTTACTTCGCTCCAAAAATATCAGTATATATAGAGGAATATACAATTATTTATATCAGTGTAATATTTCAGTTTAATTTAATTAATTTTTGGTTTAAGTCTTACATAAATGCAATTTTGATACAATAATTTGTTATAACCATGTGGCTGTAAAATGTTAATCATTAATGCCAAATAAAAAATATTGAAAAAATAAAATAAAAAATAAATAAATAAATAAACGCTATACTTGTCTGGACTAAACTAACATTCATACCTACAAACACAGACGGTATTTGAAAAGCGTTGAATTTCAGGAATCGTTTTAGGATGCCACAATACGGATACCCAACAAGAAAATTTGGAAAACTGTCATTTTTACATTATTGGTGCCATCATAATAGCTTAATTTTCTGCAAATTACTACAAAACGGTTAATTATATCTGTATTTGGGTCATTTCAAAATTTCGGTCACATTTGGGTATCGACTTTTCTAAAAAATAAAAGTTGAAACTTGATCAATTTTCTTGTTCCTAATCAATCACTGCGGTTCTCTCGGCATATTACCCAAGTGAGCACACATAATCTTGAACTTTACTGCTGATACGCCATTTTGAAAAAAAAACTTTTGTAGGGATTGAGGTATATACTACTATTTTTTCCCCTCTTGAGCCTCCAACCTCCATGGGAATTGCCGCTCTTGTCTTTCAAATTAGGTGAGTGGAAACAGCACAAATTAGCTTCATTTTAGCTACAGTTTCCAAGCCAAAATCTCACTTGCTACAAGCAGATCTCACTCCCTACAATTTGGGGGACTATTGGCTGGATATTGTAGGGAGTGTCAGCAGGGAGTGAGGTTTTAGCCTTTCACCACCTTTACAGGCCACAAATCATTGAAACTGGTTGAACCACTTTGTTGTCAACGCACTTCCTACAACTACACTAATAGTCAAAAAGTGCGATTGCGTTACACTTGCCACAGTCAGAATGTTACTGGAGTAGTAGTGAGAGTAAAAAAAACCCACACTGCTGCCTCCAGGGATGGATTTCCCGGTAGAACTGACTGGGAAGGTCTAGGCAAAATCCAACCACCAGCGTTGGGACCATCTTGAACAAGGGATGTCAACAAAACAGAAGCAACTTCATAAACACCCTTTCCTGCCTGTTGGGGGCTACTTTTCAAAACATTGTAGGGAGTGAGGAAAAACTGTGTGACACTGAAATAATGGGCTGATAAGGCTACTTGTTTTGATCCAATTTGTCTGTGGTTAATCGTACATGTACCTTCTTGTATGAAGGATGTACTGAAGAAGTCTAAAGGCGAAACTGGTTGATCATTAAAAAGGAAAACCACAGAAACCGTTAATATCTGGAAGGTCTCTTATATCTTCCAATCTAAACCTTCTACGATTCGGCACAGTAGTTTTGGATAAAGCTTCGGCTTTTCTCTTTTTTTGTAGATTTCAAAGGTAAAAACAATAAACTAATAAGAATATCTAATGTCATGTCAAGGATTGTTAACAATGAAAGGCGAGGCAGGAAAACTGGAGCAGAATCCTAAAATACCCATAGATCCAGAGATAAGCCAAAACCTTCCTGTCTGGCAAACCAAAATGACATAAATGAAGCGAATGATATAGAAAACTTCCGTGATACGCAAGTCAAAATATCAAGCTATTCAAGCCAGAATGAGTTTTAGGGCAGGAAATGACAATGGTTTTAAGGGGTCATTGAAACCTTACTTCACTGGCGGAACAATTTGCTTGTAAGGAAAGGGTCGTAAAAGGAAGCTCAGACTAAGCTATCTCCGGCAAATCTCGGTCAACGAGCCAAAGTGGCTTACCACCAAGTCCGACACAACTGCAAACACGAATCCGACTCTGAACCCAACTTATTTCGATTCGGGTCAGTGAACTCTGATTCATTTGTCCGCTCGGATAGCACTGCAGGGGGAAACTTGCTGGCTGTCAAGGATAAATGAGACGTTTGATAACATCCGCCCATTACTGCCAGCTCACTCCGCATTCAACTGCAATGTTTAGATTTCTGACATTTCAAGAACAGTAATTTCTGCAAAACCAGAAACAAATGGTTAAAAATATCTAAAAATCCTAGGAATGGGAACGTGCATGGAAAAGATCATTGTAGCGGAAGGTGCAGCAAGCAAAAATACCAGATATGCAGGTGTTTTCACCAAGAACCATAATGATTTTTTTTTTCGTGATTTTATTTATTGCAACTGATTGTAGTATACATCATCTAGCAACATTTTATCTCATAAATTAACACGATGTACAGGGTGAGATTTCAACAAAACAACCCTTCAGAGTAACACACTGTTTACTGGAACACACTTCACTATAACTTGCACCGCACAATCAGGTCCAGTGGCTTGTTACGGTTGAGGCACCGCAGTTCTCCTTCGTTATCCAGAACGTTGAGCATCTCCGAGTTCTTGCGCTGATGGAGGCGTTTTTCGTGCTTCTGTGCGTATTTCATGATGATTTCGTTGACTGTTTCCAGTCTAAGGTCACGATGAATGTCATCATTTCGCATATACCAGGGGGCACCAACTATGCTTCTCAGGATTTTGTTCTGACAAGTTTGTATTTTCTTTACGTTAGTCTTTTTGGCACAGCCCCACAGTTGAATCCCGTATGTCCAAATAGGGCGTAAAATCTGCTTGTAAATAAGAAGTTTATTGTGAAGTGAAAGACGGGAATCCGCTCTCAGCAGCCAATACATTTTCCTGTATTTAATCTTCAGTTCCTTTTTTTCTTTTCGATGTGACGATTCCACACCAATTTTGAATCGAGAGTCATACCCAGATATTTCAGAGTGTCAGAATATGGGACTTTGTTTGAGTTACACACAAGTTCTGGGGCTGTTATTTTTCGGTTGGTGAAGGTTGGTGAAGTTGATGTGAACTGACTTGGACTCGTTCAGCTACCAAGAAACATATTGATGAGTAAAATACGCATTCTCTATTCCTTATCCCAGGTTCGCGTTAAATATTCCAGAGAATAGCAAACACAAGATGACTATGTCGCAATATGATGATAGCACATAGTGCTTCAAGGAAATCCACCACACCCTCCGCTTTTCCATCGCAATCATCGTGAAGTATGAACTAGGTACTTTTAAATCAAACAAAGAATTCGAATTCGCTGACAGACCATATACTCGTACTTCGAGCTACAAAGTAATGCGATCGAAAAAACGCTGCAAATTCTTTCACTGGGGTTTATTATTCAATTTCATTAATTTGGCTTGCATTCATGATTTGAATTTCTACTAAGATTTGAAGTGTGCGTGTTTCACAGGTGATAGAGCAATTATTGATTTTCAGGAGGCACATATGATCAACTGATCAATCCAAATAGGTAATTTGGTCGAGAACCGATTTACGTGGTCTTTCCATATCTCCTGAAATTCAATAATCGCTCTATCACCTGTGAAATACGCACACCCAAAGCTTAGTAAAAATTCAAATTATGAATGCAAGCCAATTTCGACCCGAATTTCTTCAAGTTTGTTCCAATAGTTTTGGACAAAAGCCTCAGACGGGATACGGCGGGCAGAAGGATTTTTTCAACTTCGATACTTTGATTCTACTCATTTTGAAAAGAAGCCAACAGATTTTGAGGAGGAATTTAATCCCTGCTTTTGTTCTAAACCCTGCACACATTTTGTGTTGACTAAAACGAGATATTTACCCAAGATTTCATTTCGGGGAAAGCTTAATCCAGATTCGCGAAAAGTCCTATTCTATTTAACGAAAAGGTTCAATTTCAGGGCGGGTGCTATATCCATTTAGTATGAGCGAACCTCGATCTTGGAAATAGAGCAAGAAGTAAATAGTTATCAAAGTTATACTAAGGTCTTAAATACAATTCCTTGACCTGAATTCAGAAGCGAATAAACTGCAAAATATTAGAAATCATGGAAAATAAAACGGGCACGACATGAAAAACTTAAGTAGATTGAATTATAAATCAGCAGCTCAATGGAGGGCAGCCAAGTGCGCCCAACGGGGTGTCCCACTGAATAAAAGCCCACAATTTATTCATGAATGGAGATTAATACGACAGCAGGCAAAGTCTTAATTCTGCGCTATATAAGTTCTGTTAGTTAAACGGCAGAAGAGAAAAATCGTACGATATTTCGTAGAAACGTCTTCGAATGAGACATTAGTTCGAGCGAGCAGGTGAAATGAAAATACCAACCTACCAGAGAGTTCGTCAACCTGGAGGGCACAAGTAGGGAGTCATTATTACTTTCCAAACTTCTCTAATATAGGTAATAAGTAGTTAGCTACTTTTGGTTTATTATTCAATAATAAACCATTGTAATCGCTCTTGAAAAAAAAATTCTAACCCCCCCCCCCCCCCCCTGAAAATTTCATGGTTTACGTTTCAAAGGGTGTAGAATCCAAATCTGCAATAATAATTTTTCCGTCCGTCCGACGTACGTACGATTTTTTCCAAAGGCCGGAGCAAAAAAGCTGAAATTTTCAGGAAAAATCCATGTTGGTCCGGCGACGCCCCAATTCTTGAGCCAGCTCTCTCACTTAATTTAAAGTGCCCTTTAAGGGTTGTCAAAGTTTTGTAAAATCCCTAAAAACCTCCAAAAAAGTCAAGGCGGCCTAAATTTGGACTCTTTTTAAAGAACTTTCCACGAGGAATCGAATGAGCCCCTCCCCAGGTCCGTAGGTCAAACCATTCCCGATGTATGGCCCGATTTATGGTGCCAACATTCGCGTTATTTTGGTTTATTATTGTTTTTGTTTTGATATCAGTAACCTAGTGATGTAGTTATGTAGTGATGTAGTAATGTGGATATTGGAGTGAACTCCTAAAAGGCTTTGTAGCCGATACACGGGTTGAAGCCTTCTGATATGCATGAAACGCTGCAAATTCTGTCACTGGGGTTTTGGTTTATAATTGTTTTTGTTTTGATAACAGTAACCTAGTGACGTAGTGATGTAGTAATGTGGATACTGGAATGAACTCCTAAAAGGCTTTGTAGCCGATACACGGGTTGAAGCATTCTGATAACCATAAAAAAACGCTGCAAATTCTTTCACTGGGGTTTATTATTCAATTGGCTTGCGTTCATGATTTGAATTTCTACAAAGCTTTGGAGTGTGCGTGTTTCACAGGTGATAGAGTGATTATTGAATTTCAGGAGGCACACAAATATGATCAACTGATCAATCCAAATAGGTATTTTGGTTGAGAACAGATTTACGTGCTCTATGCATACTTCCTGAAATTCAAATCATGAACGCACGCCAATTGAATAATAAACCTCAGTGAAAGAATTTGCAGCGTTTTATCGAACTATCATGAAGGTAATCTAAAAAAAAAAAAGTTCAACACGGGACGACCATATTATTCCATCAATTTTTCCGAATTACCGCATTAATATTTATGTGGGTCATTTTCCCGGAAGGGCGGAGAGGCTCCTGACTTCCCATTAATGATTTGGGGATCAAAAAATTGTTCTCGATACACTATCAATCTTGCTCTACGATATGCAATCAACACATAATTCATTTACATACCATTTAATACCTGAAGTTAAATTTTAACAGCGAATTGTCCAGTAGTCTGCCTGTCCTAAAATGAATTGTCCAACTTTGCGCGAACATTGTGAACCACTGATTACAGTTATTGTCCCGGGATTCTGGGGATTCTTCAACATCTAAAGATGAAAAAAGTTGGTTTGCGGATTCTCTAAGAAGCTCACAAAACGAGCAGGAGTTTAAATTCTAGTGTCCGGAGGTTTTCGTCTTTAGTCTGCCTTCTTAGTTTTTTCGTATTTTGGCGGCGTACTCTCATCTCCCGTCGGTTTTACCGCCACCACACTATGTGCGGTTGTACATTAGGTTATGGAACAAAAACCCTAACCCCTGTTATCTCATCTGGAGGTGTGGTGGGGAGTTCAGTTATAGAAACGTGGTTTCCCGAGCAGAATCCTTCTTTAGTCTGCTAGCTGAGAAACGGTAAGAAATTGAAATTGTTCCTTTTTTCTAGTCTCAAAATGTAGAGTTTACCGAGCTTGTTCCGTTGGTATAGTGATTTTGCTGAAAAACATTACTAGAACCCGAGAAAAGGTGTAAAAACCAAGTTTCCAAGCACCGTCTTGTGTCTTTGGTCTGCCCTCCATATGGGCAGGCAAAAGAAAAATGGGCACGTAAAAGACTACGTTCAAGTCATTCATTAATAATTGTCCTTGTCATAGGTATAATATAGTCAAGTTAAATAATTATTATTGACAATAATGCAAAATTAAATCAGAACATCCTACCTATTTAAAAGGTAATAAAGTATAATTACCAATGGTATCGGTGCATCTATAAAATTTCAAGTAGTAATTTTGCTGAATATTTCTCATTGTTTCCTTATGGTTTGTTATTCTTTTAAATAATACACCTTTGTGATCGTGCTGGTCCGAAACATTTTTGTTATCAATAGATAACATTTGTTGTCTCAAAGCCTGCCAGAGGTGTCTTTCGTCTCCCAATCGATTTTCATTATTAATTAGGCCTTATAGCGCAGCCTACCTTTGTGAATAAAATTATTTATGGCTATGTACTTGAAAGATTAACGACACGCTCGCAAGTTGAAAGATAAGTTGCAAAAGAATTGCCAAGCTCCGTATCTAATAGAAGACATTTACGAGGGTTATCGTCAGCTTTTCTTCACACCAACTGCAACGATATTGTACAAAGGCCTGCAAGCTATAAGGGAGCGAAAAAATCTAGAAATACTCCAGTTTGAAATATTGACAGAAGGAGTAGAATCGGAGGGGAGCCAGGCCGGACGGATTTAAGGGCGGTGGTTTGACCGGGTGACTCACAGCTAAAGCGAAAGCGAATCAAGGAATGGATGTTAGTCAGACCGTATAGCGGAGGTGCCGGTGGTCGGTTACCGCCGGAAAAATTGGGCTGTTGAATGGTTCAGATGTCACGTCAAGGGCTATTTGTGGCTACATTGCGAATCCACGCGTGAACTAGATAAGTTCTACTCAAACGAGTGACATGATCCAGAAGAATGCCGAGTTCAATCGATCGCTTTTTCAACCGTGTGATTTGTCCAATATTATGTGATCAATAGCTTCACAGATTCTTGCACCGCCTATTATGGAATATTGGTCTTTTAGATTTCAAGAACGCAATTATTTGTATGCCTTTCTGCACTGTACTGAAACAAAGTGGAAAAACTTCAATGAATTTTGATCATCAGGAACCAATCAACATAACCAAAGACCACTACTGAGATTGGCTACAGGGCTTACCTTTTGAATTTTGCCAAGATAGCTATGCAAATTTGTGATGAGCAGATCTAACCGTACACTACATTCCGTCATACTCAGCAGACTGCTAAATGGGAAGTTCAATTTGAGCCTTAAATAAGTACCTAATTCATGCCATAAGTTTTGTTGAAATCATCCGACCAACTGAGCAGCTGAGACCGCTTTGAACTCAGTGTTTATCTTAGGTATGGAAATAGAAATCACCGCTCACTAATGAAGCCCCTGAATGGGACACTGCTCGAGGGAAACACTGCGTCTTTCAGCAGAACTCAGCTTCAGACCATAATGCTCGAACGTTTCCAAGTTTATCAACATGATGGATTGTCCAGCCAGCCTCAGGAAGCCTGGATGTGAACCCATTGGATTACCAGCTTTAATCCCATCTTGAGCTGCAGGCTTGTCGCCAAAAGCGCCGTAATTTCCCTCAGGAAGTGCCACGTACTGCCATCGATGATTGACCCTGGAGTTTGCAAGCCCTTGTGAAGGAAAATGAAAGATTTTGATTGATTCATCGTTTTTCCATCTTATAACATATGATAATTTTAAAATAAAATAACTCAAGCTGAGCTTTAAGAACAAAATGACGTGTCCATACAGTTTTCCTTGTAACAGAACTTATGGCAGGACTACGTAGATGACATGTGTCCACAAATTCGTACAGAGTCGGTTCGTTAGGCCCTTGATTATCCCCTATGATCCCCAACAATCTCTGTTGGGCTCAAACGAAAATTTAAGCCACAAACGATCTCAACTAGCATCCGATGTCCAAGAAATACAGAATCAGCGGGGAAGGCACTAGAGCATACTCAAGGAGTGCCCCCTCCCCCAAAGCAGACCAAATCATCAGTACCTTCTAAATGAAGGATTTTATTGGTTTTATAACTGGAAAACATTAAAAAGCGTCCAAATATTGTAAAAATCGTGTGCGTATGTTTTAAAGTGTAACGTTGCCCACTTCCTCACTACGCTTCGGCAGTGTGACTCTCCGTTACTTAATCGTTAGTCCATGCTCAATCAGATCCATATTCAATAGCCCAATCATTTAATATCCATACCATAACCTTTTCACATTAGTAACTTCATTAATTCAGAATCAAATAACCTCACTGTTCTTTTCTCGTTCTTACCTAGCGTAGTTCGTTAAATTAACCCCCTCCTTCTTTCTTCGGAAAATCTTTAAAAACCCAATCAATCGACTTTTGTCAAATTATTATTTCTATTTCTTTCGTCTTCTGACTTTTTCATTTTTTCCAGCTATCGCTCAGGTTTGTTTTTCTCTTTTTATTTATATTTCTCTTTTTGCTGCTTTAGCACACGATTCTATTCTTTTCTCTTTTTCCCTCGAGGACAGGCGTTTTCTTTTATTATTTCGCACCATTATATTATTCTTTTCCTTTCAGTTGTTTTGTATCATTTTGATCCTTGATTTTGACTTCTCTTTCGAGAGTATATTGTTGTATTTCTCACTAGAATTGTGAGTGGTAGCAGAGTCTGCGTTGTGGCAATATTTTCTGTTACTTTCTTCCAGATCGTAATAGCGGATATTGTCTTACAAAAGTGTTGTATGGGGTATGTATATATGGCTGATGTTTGGCTGGATGTAAAGCGCAGGAGTCAGTGTAGATGACCAGCCGGTGCAGCCGACGAGAGGCTAACGAACCCGCGGGTGGCAACAGGCCTCGCTGGACCCATCCCTCCTACACGTATGGAGATTACGTCCACAATGCTAATCATCGACAAGTAGTTTTATAAATCGATCCATCAACCTTAAATTTGAGTTGAACGTTGTAATACCGTAACAGTGTGAAAACATGCCGCTGGAATGATCTTCACAATACTTCCCGCACACTTATATACAACTAACATGTCACTCTCAGTGCCGGAGCCGTTTTCCGGGATTCCGTGCCCTACTGACGTTTTTTTAAGGCTCGAATAATTGTTATTCGGTTAGTTTTGGACGTAGGATGACATCCTTTCGCACAGGTGTTTTGCACTGTAGTAAGAATCTGTATATATACAGAGAAGTTCCGGAACCACACGAGTAGGTGGAGGAAGCCGAGGTAAGTGAACCCATGACAAACTGCTAGAAGACCACGCCACACTACCTACTGGTGAAGTTCCAGCTCTTCTCATCTTTTTTTCCATCATAAGCTCCATGGGAAGTATGTATCAAACTGCACCTCATTCTTTTCTCAGATGAAAGTGAACAAATATTTTAGGAAAGTAAAAAACTCATTGACCATCTGTCTTTCAGTTATTCCACGAACGAATCTGCCAGTGGAAGCCAACATCATACTGAAGTCAAAAACGAGAGAGAGAGAGAGAGAGAGAGAGAGAGAGAGAGAGAGAGAGAGAGAGAGAGAGAGAGAGAGAGAGAGAGAGAGAGAGAGAGAGAGAGAGAGAGAGAGAGAGAGAGAGAGAGAGAGAGAGAGAGAGAGAGAGAGAGAGAGAGAGAGAGAGAGAGAGAGAGAGAGAGAGAGAGAGAGAGAGAGAGAGAGAGAGAGAGAAGCTCTATTTTCAATTAGGTACGTGAATAGTTAGGAGCACAAGATCAACTGGGCTCGGTTTCAACTCCCTATATGCAGGGACACCTGGGTAAAGAACCAAAATCCCTCAGTATTGAAGAATCCATTGATCAAAATCGTCAGTTGTTTAGCTGATCCCAGGATTCTTCAGTCCAATAACCAAGAAGCTCTATTTTCACTTGGGTATTTGAATAGTTAGGGGCACAAGATTAACTGGACTCGGTTCCCCCAACTCCGACTCCTAACATGCAAAATTAGGTTAAAAAACCAAAATCCATCGAATTTTCAGTTCGTCCCTCTGTAGTGAAGAGTTCATTTCCCCAAATCGTGGGTTTCCGACAACTTTGTTGTTCTGAGTGTAGTCAAATAAACTAATTAGCATCGTTATCTTTTAGTTTAAGGCTTGAAACTGAAATGAAATGAAATTATTTATTTGTATAGGCCTTCCGGCGTTACAAGGTGGCTTGAAACTTTCTAGTTGTGAAGTAAGGCGTCAGATTTCCTAAATTTGTCTTTAGAGATGAACAAAACTCATGATACAAAATGAATTGGATAATTTAATGTTATGTGGTCCTGATAAGTGAATGACGTGTTAGTTTACATTTATTGTGGAAAGAGGCAAATTGTTAGCTGGGATATCACCAGTTCCCGAATATTTTCACTTGCTACGAATCTTATTAAAGTTCATCATACCGAGATAGAACATTAATCAAGAAATGCTCAAGAGTGGAAAGAGAGAAAGAGCTATGGAGCCTCCTCTTCCTACAAAACCGCACAAGAAATCATGACAAATAAAAACAAGTGGGTGTGGCACATAGCTTCCTCGTATCCATAACATGACTGTACAGATCATTGAAAATTATTATTGACTAAAAAACTTCGTTCAATTAGGCGAAGTAAATATTGAATTAGGGTAAATTTATTGTTATGCAGGAGCATACCTTGAGAAAATAAAGGTAGGCATGTTCAACTATTGAACAAACTATAAAATATACCTAATAAGTCCGAACAATCCCTGGAAATTTCATCGAAATTGGTCAAGAACTCCCGGAGTTATGCACGTAACAAGGATGTCACGTTTGCGCATGCGCAGAAGCTATTATTGATCCGGGGGTCATGAAACTTATAGGGGACCATCTACACATCAAACCGAACAATCCCTGAAAATCTCATCGAAATTGGTCAAGAACTCCAGGAGTTATGCGCGTAACAAGGATTTCACGTTTGCGTGCGCAGAGGCTGCTATTGATCCAGGGGTCATGAAACTTATAGGGGACCATCTACACATCAAACCGAACAATCCCTGAAAATTTCATCAAAATTGGTCAAGAACTCCCAGAGTTATGCGCGTAACAAGGATTTCACGTTTGCGCATGCGCAGAGGCTACTATTGATCCGGGGGTCATGAAACCTATAGGGGACCATCTACACCCCAACCCGCACAATCCCTGAAAATTTCATCAAAATCGGACTATAACTTCGTGTAGTTTTGCCCGTAACAAGGATTTGCTGACAGACAGACAGACAGACAGACACGGAACCAAAATTGTTCAGAAAGGTCTAAAACGCAAAATGCGAGTGGAATTTTTGATTTTGGAGACAAAAAAATTTTCACATTCCGAAAGTGAAAACAATGCTTCCGCTACCTTAGTAGACTCGGAAGCAATATCCTAAATCTACGTATATGTTCGTATCTTTTTAATCAAATGAGGGACCAAATGAGGAGCTGGGAGTTTTAATAAGTGGCATTTGACAAATCCACTTTAAAATTAACAACTCGCATATCTAGCCAAAGTGTGGTGGAATCCATTGACATAATGTTTTTCCTAAATGCACAATTCACAAGTATTTATAAATTCTGAGTTATGTTAAACGAGAAATCACGGGCTGCGCGCCACAGTAGGTGGATTGCGAACCTTTTTGCTCGCGTCCAATGATTAATGGCTCTCCCGCGACAACCCGGACGATTTTTGGCGACTCTCGATCTTCTCAAGATGCTCAATTTAATTTAACGACTCCGAGCGCCAAGCGCATCTTCGCTGCGCCAGGTCTTCTTACTATCTGACCGTAGAACGTTCAGCACTCGGCGAAGGTAGATAAGATATCGCTGCAAGACAGAATGCCACAGACACTAATCATAAATTCAATTCCACGCTTAAAGCGCTTTCCTGTAATATTAACTCGTGGACTGGTTCTCACGATAAGGATGATTCTAGTCGTCTGGATAAGCTCGACTGTATTCAAGAGATTGGGAAAGGTAATGATCAAATAAATGGAGGGATATCCCAGCTTGATTACTCGGCACAGAAATCTCACTTTCGCCACGTTCGAAATATGAACTAGAGCAATTGAGTTATCTCTTCCTTCTACTCCCATCTAAAGCTCTCCCGGTGGCAGTCACTGAATATCAACATACATACTTCAAAAATATATCTGGGTCATTCCCTGGGAATAGGTGTAAACTGGTCTTCATAAGATTTATCATATTTTGGTTGAACTTGCATAACTTTTGAAAAAGCTCACGTATTGACTGATGTTTAATATGTAAAGAAAATTTTGTAACGCCATGCTCCTCAGAAGTAATGTTTGATAAGAGCGACCGTCAGAAATTTAAATTACCAGATCCATTGAATACTGAACTCAAACGAGCATTTAAAATGCGACAATCCGCCTGGAATTGTGAATATCGTCTGTAATCATTGAAACCGAACCTCGAAAAGCTCCGTTCCGGTCTGTAAAGCGACATTTTGGTTTATTATTCAATAATAAACCATTGTAATCGCTCTTGAAAAAAAAAAATTCTAACCCCCCCAGAAAATTTCATGGTTTACGTTTCAAAGGGTGTAGAATCCGAATCTGCAATAAAAATTTGTCCGTCCGTCCGCCGTACGCACGATATCTCCGAAACGGCTGGAGCAAAAATCTGAAATTTTCAGGAAAAATCCATCTTGGTCCGACGACGCCCCAATTCCTAAGCCAGCTCTCTCACTTAATTTAAAGTGCCCTTTAAGGGTTGTCAAAGTTTTGTAAAATCCCTAAAAACCTCAAAAAAATCAAGGCGGCCTAAATTTGGACTTTTTTTGAAGAACTTTCCATGAGGAATCGAATGAGCCCCTCCCCAGGTCCGTAGCTCAAACCGATGTATGGCATGATGTATGGCCCGATTTATAAACTAAGTAAAACAAACCCAACATTGCATCCACATTCAGTACATCACTAGGTTAATGCAATCAAAACACATGCTGCCAACAGGTTTTTTTCACTTTTTTTTTTTTTTTTGATCGCAGTAATCTAGTGATGTAGTGAATGTGGATACTGGAGTGAACTCCTAAAAGGGTTTATAGCCGATACACGGGTCGCAGCATTCTGATATGCATGCTCCGTCTTACGAAATTTAAAATTTTCAAATAGAATATTTTTCCATTCTAATCGCTTTTGAAAAAAACGCTGCAAATTCTATCACTGGGGTTTATTATTCTATTTCATTCATTTGGCTTGCACTCATGATTTGAATTTCTACTAAGCTTTGGAGTGTGCGTGTTTCACAGGTGATAGAGCGATTATTGAATTTCAGGAGATATGCATAGAGCACGTAAATCGGTTCTCAACCAAAATACCTATTTGGATTGATCAGTTGATCATATTTGTGCCTCCTGAAATTCAATAATCGCTCTATCACCTTGAAACACGCACACTCCAATGCTCAGTAGAAATTCAAATCATGAATCCAAGCCAAATGAATGAAATTGAATAATAAACCCCAGTGAAAGAATTTGCAGCGTTTTGTACTGAATTTGTATATTCAGTATCAGGTACATAACAGGAAGAATATTGAAGTGCAGGTGAATGGATGCGGTTAGCGGAATCAACACTGCCCGTTAGGCCCATCTATTCATTACGGCCAGTGGCCTCGGAAGAAAGGCTTTTCCATTAACGGCGCCGCGGGGAAGATCGATAATTTTAACTGCCACCACCACCGTAAATTTCTGGGGAAATCTATAGTGGTTACCATAAAAGGACCCTGTGTACAATATGAGTTATAAAATATTGTCCGGTCTATAACAGTCCACCGCCTGGTTGGAGAAGTTGGATCTTGAAAGGTTTGTATGGGAATGAATGGAAGCTTTGATTGTGTCCCTCATAAATTTAATACGTCCTTAGTAGAGGGTTGCTATGGCGATCATAACGTCTATCAACACACGTGAAGGCTAAAAAATCTCCTTTCGGAAATAAAAAGATGCAAATTTGGTTCCGTATTTGTCGCTCTACGCCAACATGAATTATTCAACACGCTCATGAAACTCCCGGGAGAATATGGTTTTTACGAGAAAAATGTCAACGCTATCAAAAAGCATTCAAAGGTACCCAGCTTCATCTCACGCAAAGACGAGGACGTCAGCCTTATACTTTTCAAACACCATTTAGGTTATAGGTTAAAAAATATATATATGATTTCATTGTCCAGGCGACTATACGGGTAATTTCAAAATTTCGGTCAAATTTATGTCACTGATCAATATTGCAGTCATATCTCAACTAAATACAGTTTTGTAAGTGTTTTTAAATTTTCTCCTATGTGGTTGTACATGTTCCATGGAAAAGTAAGTAAAAGTTGTGCCTACAGGACCCAGGAGAAAATACGAAAGTCCGTATTTCTCACTCCCTACATCTGTAACTAACCAGAGGTATACAACGTCCATCGTCACTACTCAACGAAATATTTATTGGGGCTGTTATATCCACTTACACTATGAAAGAACATACCATCTACAATGGATATCCGCCTCAGGAAAAAATTGGATCAAATCAAGTAGCCTTATCAGCCCATTATTTCAGTGTCACACGGTTTTTCCTCACTCCCTACAATGTTCTGAAAAGTAGCCCTCAACAGGCAGGAAAGGGTGTTTATGAATTAGCTTCGGTTTTGTTGACATCTCTTATTCAAGATGGTCCCAACGCTGGTGGTTTGATTTTGCCTAGACCTTCCCAGTCAGTTCTACGGGGAAATCCATCCCTGGAGGCAGCAGTGGGGGTTTTTTAACTCTCACTCCCTACTCCAGTAACATTCTGACTGTGGCAAGTGAAACTTGATCGCACTTGTTGACAATTATTGTAGTTGTTGGAAGTTCGTTGACAACATCCAGTACAACCAGTTTCAATTAATTTGTATCCAGCCAATAGCCCCTTAAATTGTAGGGAGTGAGATCTGCTTGTAGCAAGTGAGATTTTGGCAAGGAAACCTTAGTATTTACTGTAGCTAAAATTAAGCTAATTTGTGCTGTTCCACTCACCTAATTTGAAAGACTTGAGCGGCGATTCCCATGGAGGTTGGAGGCTCAAGAGAGGAAAAAATAGTAGTATATACCTCACTCCCTACAAAAGTTTATTTTTTCAAAATGGCGTATCAGCAGTACGGTTCAAGATTATGTGTGCTCACTTGGGTAATATGCCGAGAGAACTGCAGTGATTAATTAGGAACAAGAAAATTGATCAAGTTTCAACTTTTATTTCTTAGAAAAGTCGATACCCAATGTGACCGGAATTTAGAAATGACCCATACACGTAAATTGAGATTTGTTTGACCAAAATAGACTTTTAGTGGTTGTATCCTTTCTACTTGTTCATCCGACATTTCGACCCAGGGACTGGGTCTTAATGATGGATATCTACAAAAAACTAATGGAGTTGAATAGTGATGTAGAGGACGAGATTTGTTGACCAGATTTGTGAGTATTTTCATGGGGGAACTGCAATGTTTAACCCATTTACGAAGATGCCAAAATGTGTATAGTTTAATTTTTCAATTTAAGCGCCGGAAATTATGTACAAAATACTAGTAGGATTGATGACAGTTATTCTGTAAATGACAAGACGAAAATGAACGGTGGTTATTTAAACGTCTAATAATTGCTTTTCTAGGGGGTATTTTAAAGGTAACGTGAGTACAGAAGATCTAAAACGATCTTACTACTTGAATGAATCTTATAACTGACAACGATCTTATTACTATTTCATTTCTTAATTAATTATTAAAACCTGTCACAACATATATTAATTACTAAATGATCATTTAAAAACACCAATTTTGATATGGATTAGAGAGAATGCGTGGAAGGCAAATGTATTATACATTTTGTTTCTTATTCAAGTAGTTTTGTGTAAATGGTGGAGAGTCCTTTAATGTCCCTTTTAAAATTAATACAATTTAATTCATCCTATATCGTGAAAGCAACTTCAAATATTTGGTTGCAAACAACGAATTTCCCAATTTGGATCATTCACTGTGGGTCATGTTAATTGATGGCTATGTGATTTGCTAATACTACTGCATATCTGTCATTTGCTGGATTTTTATCTGTTCTCTGTATTGGTAATGAGTTGTCCCGACTATGTCCTTCCATTCTTCTAATTCCTGACAACTTCTTTTTTCCGTAATAGTGAATGTCACGATCCTGACATTTGATCTCATAATTTATGTCCATCTGTCTCTCAATACACCGGCACCGAACTCAAATGAAAACGTATCTTCACAAAAAAAAATCTGCCTAATTCGTTCTTTCAAGCACTACTGTTCGGGAATGAAATACTGTCAAAAAACTGATTTTTACAAAAAACTTAAACAAAACTAACATAATAATTTTGATCTCACAAGGAATCGTTACCAAAAACCTTTTTTCCATGTATGTTTTGTAATTTGTAATACTTACACAAATTATGTCTTGTATAAAAAAAGGACCTCTTGCACAAGGTTGAAAAACACTGCTCTATACTGACGATAATTTCCCAATAAACCTATGCAAAATTTTACCATTTATAATTAAAAAACGCATACCAATAATAAATGAAAAAGCTTAAAAATTCAAAAATCGTTTTAAATGTTCGAATGGAATTCCATGAAGAACCTTACAGAAATTTCATGTTCAAAATTTTTGGGGTTTAAATTTTTTGTATCTTTAAAATTGAGAGAACATCCAAGTAGTATTTCAAAAGCTAACGGTTAAAACAAATTAATATCTCAAACTGTGTCATCTGAGGATAAATATTACTACCTGACTATAAAAACGCCTCAAATTCTTTCACTTTTATTATTCAATGATTCATGATTTGAAATTCTACTAAGCTTTGGAGCGTGTGTGTTTCACAGGTGATAGAGCAATTATTGAATATCAGGAGATATGCATAGAGCGCTTAAATCGGTTCTCAACCAAAATACCCATTTGGATTGATCAGTTGATCATATTTGTGTGCCTCTTGAAATTCAATAATCACTCTATCACCAGTGAAACACGCACACTCTAAGCTTAGTAGAAATTCAAATCATGAATCATTGAATAATAAACCCCAGTGAAAGAATTTGCAGCGTTTTTTTCAAGAGCGATTACAATGGAAAAATATTCTATTTGAAAATTTTAAATTTCGTAAGACGGAGCATGCATATCAGAATGCTTCAACCCGTGTATCGGCTATAAACCCTTTTAGGAGTTCACTCCAGTATCCACATTCACTACATCACTAGGTTACTGCGATCAAAACAAAAACAAAAAAAAAAAAAAACGCTGTTGTTTTTGTTTTAATCGCAGTAACCTCGTGATGTAGTGAATGTGGAATGTTAGCAGCATACATCGGGAATGGTTTGAGCTACTGACCTGGGGAGGGGCTCATTCGATTCCTCATGGAAAATTCTTCAAAAAAAGCCCAAATTTAGGCCGCCTTGCCTTTTTCTGAGGTTTCTAGGGATTTTTACAATACTTTGACAACCCTCAAAGGGCACTTTAAATCAAGTTTTAAATGGAAAATTTTTGATTCCAGATTCGGATTCTACACCCTTTGAAACGTAAACCATGAAATTTACAGGGGGGGTTTAGAATTTTTTTTTTTCAAGAGCGATTACAATGGTTTATTAGTGAATAATAAACCAAAATGAAATAATAAATAGCGAAGGAATAAAGATTGGTTGGACTAACACTATAATAACTTTATTATATGAAACTTCCGAGTCCAGTGCCCGCAATTATCTATCGACTTTTCAGAGAAAAATTAAACTTCAACTATCATGAAGCAAGAACTCAATAATTTATTAACGATACCTAATTAATTACGAAGATTTGCTTCGAATCAATTGAAACCGAACTCGAAGATGAGTGCACTTCCTATTTCCCACTGGTTGAATATTCATGAACTCAATTCTGAAATACGAGAGGACCTCATGACGCGGTATCAATACCTACGAACAATACATGACGTGGTGTTGTCTCTAGATTTGATTAACAACGATCGACAATGTATATCTACTAACTATATTTGAATGTACACGAAATGCAAAGAGACAAATCGAATGACGCACCGAATCAACTCTTTCCCTGGGCATTGGGACTTTCCACGTCCGAGGTGTTGCATAAACGAAAGATACAATCTCATCTATTAATGAATACCTAAAGATAATATTTTATTTAATGGACTCATTACTGGGTTGGCTCGTTTCTCAAACAAGAAATTCTCCTTCGTGCTAGAGAAAGTGATAACGTGGGGCATCTCAGAATTTTCGCACGATGTTCAACATTTTCTAGTAGATCTTAAAATACACGATTCATAAAGAAATCACTTCCCCACCCATTAGAATTTTTGCATAGACAATGTATTGATTTAAAACCAAGTTTTTTCGCACATAAATACAGTAATTATCAGCAGAAAGTCGGTGACTAGAGTTGTGGTCTGACGTGAAGTAAATTTACAGCTCTTCAACGAGTTGCGAACGGATTTGGCGAGGTGAAAACTAAACAAGTTACAATTCTGTAGCAACGATTGACTGTATTCTTGAAAACAGAAAGAAAAATTAGAAAATTGCCCGCGTCATGTTTAAATTTTATTTATTATTTTATTTAAATGCCCTAACAAGAAGGAAATGAATTTTTACTTACACATTTTAACTGTCTACTTATAGCCTGTATACACAATTATTGTGTATACAGGCTATAAGTAGACAAGTCAAAATTTGTAAGTTAAATTTGTAATTTTGTATTTGTGTAAAATTTGTATACACAATAATTGTGTATACAGGCTATAAGTAGACAGGCTATAAGTATGACAATGAATTCCAATGAATTACAGTGAATTTGTATGAATTATTCATAAAATCATGAAAGCTTGTCGCAAGATTTAGGCTTCTGTAAATACTCTGTAAGTTTGCAATGGTTGTTCGGGGGGAGGATTTTAATCATTTGCTGAGTAAATCGAGTCTAGAATTTAGCTTAGTTAGACAATGGTCAGATAAAAATATGCTCAGCTTAAACGTTTCAAAGACATCTATCATCAATTTTTCAATTTCCAACGTCCAACAGAACAGTTCCGATAATGTGAAACTACATGATTACTGCTGTTCCATGCAGGATATTGCGATGTGTAACTGCAATAGTTTACCTTTCTCCATAAACTGCAAATATCTGGGGGTCTGGTTTGATTGGCAATTAAAATTTGAAACCCATATAAACTCTGTCATTAATCGTTTAAGGAAATTAATGTATGTATTTAAAACTGTTAGAGATTTCTTACCCAAGTACCAGCTCCGTTCTGTATACTTGGCATTAGCGGACTCCATAATAAATTATGGAATTTCTGTATGGGATGGTGTGTGGATGGGATTGTGTGACCCACTTAAAACCTTTACAAATGGTACAGAACAGTATTATAAAGATATTACTTCATAAGCCTATCCGTTATACTTACACTACTTCTTTATAAGAATATTAACGTTCTTAAAATTAAACAGTGTTTTCTACTTTCTTCTTGTTTGGCAGTTTTTGAATTAGGTTTATTTGAATCATGTGTATCTAATTTACCCCATACAAGAACTGCTAACCTTAGTAATTTAGTGGTACCATTAACTAGAACTGAGTTCTATAAGAGGGGTGCTTTTGTACAAGCGGTTAGTTTTTTTATCTTAATAATATTAATCCTAGGAACTTCAACAACAGAAGTTCATTGAAGAAATTCCTCGCTTCGAAATTTTGCCTACCTCAATGAAAATTTTCTTGTAATGTTAGCTTTCTTTTTGTTCTAAGAGTACATATTTATGTTAGTGTTTTTTTTTTTTTTTTTTTTTTTTTTACAGTTTAGTACATACTTTTCTGCTCCGGCTTGATTAAGTAGCTCTGCCAGTTCCCTCAAGTTCCTATGAACTTTTCAACTGGCAGGCATATGTTTATATCTTACTATTTACTTTGAAGAATATCCACCAGGAAGCGGGGTGTTTTTTTAAGAAGGCTGGAATTTGTTATTATTCATTTATTGAATCTCATTTTCCCGACGTTTCGGAGTGGTAACACACTCCATCTTCAGGGGATCTATGTCTAGTAATTACTAGACATTGCCGCGAAATGAAACATAGTATTGATGTGGAAAATGTCCAAATACTGGCTACTGAACCAATTATGAAGAAAAGGAGAATAATGGAAAATATCAAAATTGTAAAAGGAGGTAACGAGGTCTACAACATCCGAAAAAACGATTTGAAAGTATTGAATAATAGGTTTTTTTTTGTCTGTTTGAAGAATAAATAAAGAAGAAACAAACCATTAGTGTCTGCATGGAATTGTTAGTTGTTAATTAAGTTGTGTCTACACTAGTCCTAATCTAGTCAATAAATAATTAGGTAAGAAGGTTATTTATACTTGCAATGTGGCTTTATTATTAGAGACAAATTAAATGTACCTGAAAAAAATTAAATTCCTACTTGATAGTGATCACGAAACTCTAATCAAAAAGTTTTTATTGATTTATTATTATTGTTATTGTTGTTAAAAGGTACAGAGTTTTTATCAAAAGTTGTAATATTAATGGTTATTGTTGATCACTGTTGTATATCATGTAGGGCCATGAAAGACTGGATAAATAATAAGGTAATAATTCCAAATAATAATGTAATTTAAAAATGTTATTGTTATTGAATGTATGATGCTAATGGTTTGATTATTTTAAATAGGATACACTGTTGACTGATTGACTGCAATGAGCTGCAAATCATAAAATGACGTGGATGAATGTCCAAAATAAAATGTAAGTATTTAAATGGTAACATATTCTTAAGAATATTAGTATTATAAGGTAAAACCCTGTGGTGTGGGGTGATATAAGTAATATTAATTTATATGTTGTCCCATAGATCCCCTGAAGATGGAGTGTGTTACCACTCCGAAACGTCGGGAAAATGAGATTCAATAAATGAATAATAACAAATTCCAGCCTTCTTAAAAAAACACCCCGCTTCCTGGTGGATATTCTTCAAAGTTTAGTCAAGGCTAACAAAATGACTAATAAAAATTACTATTTACTGTAATTTGTATTTTTTCATTCTGCTATAAATAAATAAATAAACTAGTTCCTAGGTACCTATTTGATTGATCAACTTATTATTATTTGTTAACTACTTATTATTAT
Source organism: Creontiades dilutus (assembly GCA_031894815.1). Classification (NCBI taxonomy): domain Eukaryota; kingdom Metazoa; phylum Arthropoda; class Insecta; order Hemiptera; family Miridae; genus Creontiades; species Creontiades dilutus. The sequence goes on from JAVIWC010007544.1 coordinate 692,941, forward strand.
TTTTTATTTCAGTTTAATTAGGTAAATACTTACAGATATCTATCTAGTAGGTACATACTTATGCAAACGTCGCGATAAGCTTTTATGATTTTATGAATTGTGTATATAGGCTATAAGTAGACAGTTAAAATGTGTAAGTAAAATTTATTTCCTTCTTTTTAGGGCATTTAAATAAAAGCTTTCTTAAAAAGGTTTCTTTTTGTTATGATTTTCTTATTACTTTTTAGTCATCGCTAGCTAGGTTTCTGAGTCTGTTAATCTCATTCAAGATCTTGCATCTCATGCAAGATCGTTTGCCGGTTAATTTGGAACAGTATAGGTCTTCAATAAAATCAACCGATTTCACAGGTTCAAATCAAGAATAAACGAGGTCTCTACACCGAATTTCAGGGGGATTCCGAAAAGAGCTTCTTCTTTTTTAACATGGGTTTTTTTAACATGGATTTTTTCATTTGATCAACTTTAACTTCCTCTCAACAAGCCCTTTCATTTGAAACCAATCTTCAACAAGCCCTTTCATTTGATACCCATATTGTAGAAGTGCATTAAAAATAACTGTTCCGCCATCTTGGATAGTCCGCCATATTGAATTTAGAATGACGTCACACAACCAATCGTGTATTGTCATCCAATCTAAACGTGCATACAAAATTTCAGCTAAATCGGTCATGAGTATCTGCTTCAAAATCGGTCGCAAGATTCCACCCGAACATTCTTACATACATTGCAAGTTGAATAAAAGCTTTTAAAAAGGATGGCATCGATCAGTTTAACTTCATTATTTGCAATAATAAGCCTTCGTGATCGTTGGGGGTTGCCATCATCGCAAAAAATAATAGGTTGTCCTCACTACATAAGAGGTCTAGAAACAAACTAATTTTCACAAGGACAAAACTGATTTTTTTCTTTAAAAATACGAAACCATTCCGGTAAAAGATGTAAAGCTGTTCGCTGGGCCATTCAAAACTGACGACGACGGCTTTTTCGCGAACCGCCCGGGGCTTGTTGAAATTGGCACGCCAATCATTCCTGACCTTCGCACACCTGCAGACTGCGCTATTATTAAAACTTGATTTCAGGGTCCATCAAGTCGGTACAATATCCTTCTCAGACGAGACGAGATTTCCTTCCGCTTCGTGCGAATTCTTATCGGGTTCAAAGATTTCGTAGGTGCAACAAGGTCGAATCAAATGCTACGGAAGGGACACGGCTAGCACGAAGGAAGACTAAGAGTGAATGATAATTACGAGACAAATTTGCATCACTGCTTCCCTATGTAATCCTGGACTCAAGTGCGCTGACTCAAGATGTATTCATGGAAGTACCTACCACGAGTGACATACAGACAGGGACAACATTTGGGAGTCATATTTCCTCACCGGCATCAATCTGTTCAGCATCAACAACACCAACACCGGGGCCTACATCCGTGCCACCTCCGAAGATGCAAGCTGTACGAAATTGCCACAGATGACATCGATTTCACTTCTCCAAACGCCACTCATTCATACAGAGGCCAGGGCGCTGCTGATTGTCAATCGCGTATGTGCGTTTATCAATTGATTTGTAGAAAGTGCACAGAAGAACAATCAAGAAGCTTCTATGTTGGAAAAGCCGCACAATTGAACCTGCGAATGAACAATCATGGAGCATCAATACACCAATCACAACCAAGACCAGTAAAACTCCACACACTATCACAAGGACCCTCAACCATTTATAATGAATGTTAGGGCGTTAAGTTTTAAAAAAGATGACACAGCACAAAAACGATCGACTTTTTTAACAGTCGGAACGGGATACGGAGTCGGGGTTTTGATACAGGGATCAAATCGTCCACCCGGACTCAACATCAATGATTGAGTGACTTAACATCAAGGTGACGACTAACACGACAAGATGCAAGCTCGATCCCAAACCAAAACGCTGCAAATTCTTTCACTGGGGTTTATTATTCAATCGGCTTGCGTTCATGATTTGAATTTCTACTAAGCTTTGGAGTGTGCGTGTTTCACAGGATAGGGCGATTATTGAATTTCAGGAGATATACATGGAGCACGTGAATCTGTTCTCGACCAAAATACCTATTTGGATTGATCAGTTGATCATATTTGTGTGCCTCCTGAAATTCAATAGTCGCCCTATCCTGTGAAACACGCAGACTCCAAAGGTTAGTAGAAATTCAAATCATGAACGCAAGCCGATTGAATAATAAACCCCAGTGAAAGAATTTGCAGCGTTTTTTTATTGAACCTCAATACCCCCCCCCCCCCCCCCCACAATAAAAACATCTATAATCTATCAAGTCCTTTGGCACTCGTATTGCGTTAAAACTTCCCCAAATCCAAATTTAAACGATGTAGCCAAAGGTAGACAGATGTAGAGGGGGCACACAAATATCATCAACTGATCAATCTAAATAGGTGTTTTGGATGAGAACCGATTTACGTGGTCTATGCATATCTCCTGAAATTCGATAATCGCTCTATCACCTGTAAAACACGCACACTCCGAAGCTTAGTACAGATTCAAATCACGAACGCAAGCCAATTGAATAATAAACCCCAGTGAAAGAATACTTATTTACCCCAGTAATAATATTGAATAATATTTACCTATATATTATCAGCGTTTCATGCAAATCAGAATGCTTCAACCCGTGTATGGGCTATAAACTACTACTCGGTTATCATTCCAGTATCCACATTCACTACAACTCGACGCTATCGGCATCACTGTTTTACAAACTAACAATAATAAACCAAAAAACGCAAATGTTGGCACCTTAAATCGGGCCATACATCGGGAATGGTTTGACCTACGGACCTGGGGAGGGGCTCATTCGATTCCTCGAGGTATGTTCTTGAAAATAAGTATACATTTAGGCCGCCTTGACTTGTTTTGAGGATTTTAGGGATTTTAGAAAACTTTGACAGCCCTTAAAGGGCACTTTAAATTGAGTGAAAGAGCTGGCTCAAGAATTGGGGCGTCGTCGGACCAAGATGGATTTTTCCTGAAAATTTCAGCTTTTTTGCTCCAGCCGTTTGGGAGAAATCGTGCGTACGGCGGACGGACGGAAAATTGTTTATTGTAGATTCAGATTCTACACTCTTTGAAACGTAGACCATGAAATTTTCAGGGGGGGTTAGAATTTTTTTTTCCAGAGCGATTACAATGGTTTATTATTGAATAATAAACCAAAAGTGTAAATATGCCCGAATCCGAACTCAAGTTATTACGATAACCACTAACTTTCTTAGCAAGAGTTTGAGGGATGTCTGATGTGACCACCATCCCTTCTTCAGAGATAATGGTGTATTATTTATCCGCCACTCGCTCACACAACACTTTTTTTTTCCTCCTTTCGAAAGTCGGGAAAGTTCGTTAGAGTACCCACTGAAGACCATCATGAAGAAAACCCTGACTTCAAACTTTCTAAAGATTATGTATCTACTTTGGTGAATAATACACAAAGTTGAACTCAATACATTGCCAATTATTACTAAATAGATAATAATGAACTCTTTACCCCAGTGAATTCGATAGTGTTTCAGAATAGAATTCAGTCTATTAAGAATTAACAGTAGTTCGTAAATCACAAATCAAACGGTTAAGCAGAACAATTTGAACAATCCACTCGAAGAATCATCAAAATATCATAAAAATGGGAATAAAATTTCAAGGGTAATAATCTAATTGAAGAGGTAAAATCGTTCCATTCCAGTGCGATCTCGAAAAACCGCGTTCATCCTTCAAACTGATCAAATCAAAACGATTCCTTTTGCTTTTCAAAACTCTAGCAACCTGGATAAAGTACGAAAGAAATGAATACAATTCAAACTTCTTAAGTGAGGACCTTTTTCAAGTTACAATAGTCTTTAGGGAGACAAATTTGGTCCGTAGTTAAAAAAAAAACGCTGCAAATTCTTTCACTGGGGTTTATTATTCAATTGGCTTGCGTTCATGATTTGAATTTCTACTAAGCTTTGGAGTGTGCGTGTTTCACAGGTGATAGAGCGATTATCGAATTTCAGAAGATATGCATAGAGCAAAATACGTCAGTTGAAATCTGTTCTCAACGTTTAAAAAATACTTATTTGGATGCCAAACTGACTTGATCAGTTGATCAATATTCATGTGTGCCTCCTGTTTCAAATTCAATAATCGCAAAATCTATCACAATAATGTGAAATACCACTCCAAAGCTTAGTAGAAATTCAAATCATGAATGCAAGCCAAATAAATAATAAACCCCAGTGAAAGAATTTGAAGCGTTTTTTTTTTTCGGTCTCTCGCAAGCTTTTTTTCTTGTTGGATCCATCGTTTAGCTTCATGAAGACACAAACTATTTCAAACTGATTATTCTGAACAAATAAAATTATTGAAAAAACAGTGGTCAAAAATGATGACATTGGAGCTATTCAGTAAATAGGCGAGATGGTTACTACGTGGGATAGTTTTGCAGCATTAAGGAGATTGAAACCAGTTTTACAACCAGCTGAACTACGGAACGAACTAGTTCTGCAACAATTCTGCGTTTTCGACGAGCTTTTTTCTTAGGAACGATCGAGTTTTGCTCCAACAAAATGGCATATTTGAAAAGAGCGGGAAACATACTATTGGAATCCACTGCTATAACATTTTTAAAAAATGGTACGATCGGGTTTGGCAGCTGACCTCTCCAATTGTTTTTTCACTCCTCTAGAAAGAGTCTCGATGCTAACATCAAGTGACAATGTAGACTTAGTGGAAAAGATTGTTAATGTTTCTGACAATGCGCCTGCTACCGAAACGTCGAGGAAAATGAATGTAATTATGATGTAATGAGGAGGCGGGCTGGGGAGTCACTTTGGAAGTAGGTGAGTCGTGCTCTGTAGGGAAGAGCTGTAAGTGAAGTGGTGAAAACCTTGTTTCATCCTTTTACGTCGATCTGTAGTAACGTCTAAAGCGTTTGTCTTAATGTTCTCTCGCGTCGAGAATGGGTTGTGTAAATCTCACAAGTATTGTCACCTACTTACTTAGCTGAAATACAAATAAGTGTACCCATCATGGTTGTTTGAGGATGAGTGTTAGGTACACCTAATTAGGACCGCACGTTTGTCAAATGTTAACTAGAGCGGAGGCAGAGGAAAACCGGCACTAAGTACCTGGAGGAAATTACAACTCACTAATACACCATTTGGGTCGGTAACTGTTTCAACAGACAAACCGGCGAAATCATTCGAATAGCATTGTCAAGTTGACATTAACACGCTCTGGGTAGATTGCATCGAAAATGACAACATGCCGGACATTCTAAAACTTGCTGACTCAAAGGCGAGTCTAGGCGATGGGTTAAAAATCCAAATACACCTCTCACGAGCAGCTCTTATTCAACCAATGCATTGCGGTTCTGAGACTTTTAGCAACCATTTTATAAATTTCAAAATTTCGGTAAATGTCCTACGTATCATGCCTAACGTACTACCTTCTTTATTCAGAACTACGCATGAGCTCTGCTCTCGCTTAGAAACATTTACACTGGGTAGCGAACACTGATTAAACGCCAAATTTCTGCATTTGAGTCACCTTTAGGGATGCAACGACTGTTTTCCATTTTTACCAATATTTTTTGCTCCATATCCTAGATGTTAAGTCCAGAGTCTTACTGTTTTTGTAATTCAGGGTTGGTACCGATTGAATGTTTTGGCGGTGCCGTCTTTGTGGTAGACATTAAACTTTTACCTGAGCTAGCTCAATTTGACAGCGCTAAAAAGAAGATTCAATGATATACTAAGAAAAGTTATTAGAATATGTTTATTAATTTACCTCTGTTCCAACAGTTACTGTTGTTAATGACAATTACGACTGTCCAGCTTCTTCGTCCCTTTTGCTGCCTATAAAATCTTAGATTCAGTCGATGTTTGGAGTCAAAACGCACTACCAGTGACAACCTACACATTTTTCATCATAAAATCCCAAATATTATTGCGCCCCAAGTGTTACCCCATAAGTTCAAATAAATGGTGAACTAATATGTTTCTAGTTTTCATAAGTATTATTATCAGTTGATGTTGAAGAATGTGAAGGAAAGTCACATCGGTTATTCAGAACCTTAATTATCAGTAATTACAACACCGTTTTTCGTCTATCTGTGTTTTTTAATTTTAATTCTATTTTTTCATACCTCGCTGTTGAACAGCTTCTGTAATGGTACATACATTTCAAAACCGCGCTTACCGATTTTCCTTGCACTTCAAAAGTCTGAATGTCAATAAAAATTATCATTTTTGTGTATTTACCTAATCAGTGTTCGTTTCTGAAATCATTTTTCCGATCTTTTATTACGAAAACATGTACCTTAACGGGTGATTACTAAAAGTTTATTGTAAATTTGTTTTAAAAGTGTTTAGAGTTCAAAGTGTTTTCCACGGAAAAAGCAACTGACGCCTTAATTAAGATTTATTTTAGTAATGATTCTTAAACAGTTTATAAATAGAAGTATAGGTAAGTGTTTTCTACTCTTGACGTTTTTAATAAAACGCATATACCACCAGATTTTGTTTTTATTCCTCTAATAAAACATCGGCATGAGGGTTTAAAAATTGCGGTGTTACCAGCCCTAACTGTTACAAGGTAAAAAATAAAGAAAATTTCTTTAAACGTAGTTCTGAATGTTGAATTGCTACAACTTATTTTCAATAATCAACGACCCTGAAGTAATGTGTCAAACAGTTCCAGGCTGAGTTTCGTCGTGGGAAATGGAAGGTGAGGTTTTAGTGGGTTTGAATCCCACATAACCCGAAGAGCGGTCCCTTCTGGGTATCTTAAGAGATCCGATTTCCACCTAAGGATCTCAAAGATTTCCTCATCTGCCACCGGAAAAAAACAACCCGCCTGTGCAAAGAAAGATGAAGGTTTCAAGGAACAGTTTCCAAAATTTTGTTACAAAATCGAATTTGGGAGAAAATTTGGTAACACATCGGAGTGTTAGCTTTTGAACGCTGAAAAAACCAGTTTACATCAACACTGAAAGAAATGAGAGGAGATCTTGGAAAAAGCACATTTAAAAAAACAGTGGTAGATTCTCATACTGAAAAAATATGGAAAGTTCATACACATTCCAAGGGTAACACAAGGAACGGGAAGTTATGATGTCAAAAAATTACCTCGTTGAAACAAACTGTAAAACCGAGAAACTTGATGTTTCCACTATTAGAAAGTGTTCACGAGAACTATAACTAAGGGAAAAGGCACTATACAAGAGCTCTACATTTTTCTGGTATGTACCCAGAAGTTGATTTTTGGTTTATTATTCAATAATAAACCATTGTAATCGCTCTTAAAAAAAAAATAAAATTCTAACCCTCCCCCTGAAAATTTCATGGTTTACGTTTCAAAGGGTGTAGAACCCGATTCTGCAATAAAAATTTTCCGTCCGTCCGCCGTACGCACGATTTCTCCCAAACGGCTGAAGCAAAAAAGCTTGAATTTTCAGGAAAAGTCCATGTTGGTCCAACAACGCCTCAATTCTTTAGCCAGCTCTCTCACTTAATTTTAAGTGCCCTTTAAGGGTTGTCAACGTTTTGTAAAATCCCTAAAAACCTCAAAAAACTCAAGGCGGCCTAAACTTGGACTCTTTCTAAAGAACTTTCCACGAGGAATCGAATGAGCCCTTCCCCAGGTCCGTAGCTCAAACCATTCTCGATCTATGGCCCGATTTATGGTGCCAACATTCGCGTTATTTTGGTTTATTATTTGGTCGACGTGATGTAGTAATGTGGATACTGGAGTGAACTACTAAAAGGCTTTGTAGCCGAAACACGGGTTGAAGCATTCTGATAACCATTAAAAAAATTAAATTAAAAAAAAACGCTGCAAATTCTTTCACTGGGGTTTATCATTCAATTGGCTTGCGTTCATGAATTGAATTGATACTAAGCTTTGGAGTGTGCGTGTTTCACAGGTGATAGAGCGATTATTGAATTTCAGGAGATATGCATAGAGCACGTAAATCTGTTCTCGACCAAAATACCTATTTGGATTGATCAGTTGATCATATTTGTGTGCCTCCTGAAATTCAATAATCGCTCTATCACCTGTGAAACACGCACACTCCAAAGCTTAGTATAAATTCAAATCATGAACGCAAGCCAATTGAATAATAAACCCACAGTGAAAGAATTTGCAGCGTTTTCAGTGAATTATCATATTCGATGAAATCCACGCATGTATTAGATGGATAACAGAGTCGCTAGTTCGTGTACTCCATCGCAACCACGCGACAACAACATGAATTGATAAGAATCACACGGAATTCTTTATAAAGAGATTCGTTTTACACACGAAATAAGGTCAAGAGGTTCAATCTGTTTTGCTCTTGATGATACATGAAATTTCACGCGCATTTGCCTCTTAAAATACTCGATTGGTTTCGCAACTCCCCGTATCAAATTCATCCGTAGCTCGATTCGAGAGAATGGAAGCTTGTGATCCCACAAAATGGATATTTTCGTTGGAGTGTCTTTACGAACGAGTTTGGTTCAGTTTTGTCCTCCCTTCCAGCACATACACGACTCCCAGAATTGACGTCTAATCTTGACGAGATGTTTCATAGATTGATAAAAGAGCAAACCGATAAGATAGCTGGGAATATCTATGATGTATCAATAATAGCCATAATGTATACGTACAAACGAGTTAATACGTTATCTGGACTCCCATCCTAGGAACAATTCACTTCTTCAGTTTTGGAACGTTGCAAAATGTTACTTTGTCATCTACAAAGGTTTACATGGGCATTCAACGCAATTGTAGATCTAAGGTATATGTAGTACATGATAAATACCGTATAGATTGGTACATATCGTCGCTTAAGAACCATCGTGACATAACTAAAATGTCCACAACTTCGGGTTTTTAACAATTCTAACGAGGAATTTTGCGCCGAATCAATTGGTGCTATTAGTTTCTCAGTTTCGATGCCATAAACGCCAATTTAACGATCATGGGACAACTAAGTTTTGTTTCTATCATGACATAATTCAGCAGTTCCGATGCAATTTCAGGTAATGACGCGTAGGGAGCAGAGAACTGGTAAGTTTATAATTCTTTTTATTTAATTTCGTTGATACAAACTTTTTACTTCAAAAGAATGTACTTCAAGAAAACATTTATATGACTTTCGGCAATTTTCGTCAGAAATCAACCTCACACAGTTCTTAAAAAACGAGGGCTTTTAGCATATTACAGTTGTGCTATGATGAAAAAGGGCTAGCAAATGCGAGTCTGCCGAAATGGCTTAGTTGTTCTTTGATATTCAGTGAAATGATAAGGTTGGCACTCAAGTAAATTACATATCTAAACTGATTTTAAGCAATATATTGGTTTATTATTCAATAATAAACCATTGTAATCGCTCTTGAAAAAAAAAGTCTAACTCCCCCTGAAAATTTCATGGTTTACGTTTCAAAGGGTGTAGAATCCAAATCTGCAATAAAAAATTTTCCGTCCGTACGCCGTACGCACGATTTCTCCCAAACGGCTGGAGCAAAAAAGCTGAAATTTTCAGGAAAAATCCATGTTGGTCCGACGACGCCCCAATTCTTGAGCCAGCTCTCTCACTTAATTTAAAGTGCCCTTTAAGGGTTGTCAAAGTTTCGTAAAATCCCTAAAAACCTCAAAAAAAGTCAAGGCGGCCTAAATTTGGACTCTTTTTGAAGAACTTTCCATGAGGAATCGAATGAGCCCCTCCCCAGGTCCGTAGATCAAACCATTCCCGATGTATGGCCCGATTTATGGTGCCAACATTTGCGTTATTTTGGTTTATTATTGTTTTTGTTTTGATATCAGTGACCTACGTAGTGATGTAGTAATGTGGATACTGGAGTGAACTCCTAAAAGGCTTTGTAGCCGATACACGGGTTGAAGCATTCTGATAACCATCACTAAATTTAAAGTGCCCTTTAAGGGTTGTCAAAGTTTCGTAAAATCCCTAAAAAAAAAAAACGCTGCAAATTCTTTCACTGGGGTTTATTATTCAATTGGATTGCGTTCATGATTTGAATTTCTACTAAGCTTTGGAGTGTGCGTGTTTCACAGGTGATAGAGCGATTATTTATTTTCAGGAGGCACACAAATATGATCAACTGAACAATCCAAATAGGTATTTTGGTTGAGAACAGATTTACGTGCTCTATGCATATCTCCTGAAATTCAATAATCGCTCTATCACCTGTGAAACACGCACAATCCAAAGCTTAGCAGAAATTTAAATCATGAACGCAAGCCAATAGAATGAAATTGAATAATGAACCCCAGAAAAAGAAGTTGCAGCGTTTTTTTTGTTTTTTTTTTTTATTACAAGAAATCGATATTACTGAGGGAAACTTTTTGAACGTAACTCGGGACAACATGAACATGAGAACACAAATCCGTACCAGACAATCATGCTATAAAATAAATTATAAACATTATTAAAAATTGTATTACAACTATTGAAATATTCAAAATATTATTTGCTAAGTCTTTTGCTTAACAAGCACCTTTTTCATATTTTACACTTTAATCTTTTTACCAAGTTTGCGAAATTTTGTCTGTATTTAAAGTAAATGATAAAAGAGTTTAGATACTGTTCAATTAAGCTCATTATTGTTACTTGCTGGTCTTAACCCAGAAATTCTACACTTTCATTCATGACAGAACTAAGGGAAATACTAAATTATCATAGCATAAGTATGCCATTTTCCCTTACAAACGTCATTCCGGCAAACTGCAGTAGGTAGGTAGCGAAAAAGGTCCCGAAACAAAGAAGAAAGTCAACGTTTGCGTCATTTTATGGAAATTATAATGTTTTTCTCGCTTTCCTGGAAACCGAGGGAAATTTAGTTATGCCATGATGGTTCTTAAACGACGATATATAATCTATTTGTGTCTTCGGCGTTTATACCGGGAACATGCTGTTTTGATGTGTTTCTACATGCCAATAGTTGGTAGGTTGTCTACTAATTTACATGAAGATCTCTCTTGATTTCTAAAGGAATCGCCGGATAATGTAAGTGCGTATGTACTTGATAACGTAGCTATCAAATGTAGCTACTGCAGAAGACGATGTATTTAGGTACTAAGGTTCAGAATCATAGTAACCAACATCAATGATTCCCGTTTGATGGTAATCATATAACTAAATGAAAACGTAAAGTAAACTTACCTCTTCTCGGCGTTTCAACCACCTTCCGCAGGGGCTTTCTTCCAAAACTTCACTTTCGTCTTCGGAATCCTCACCGCTCTCCCTCTGGCTTTTCCTTTCCGGACGAGCCTTTCCGCTAGGCATCCTGAGTCTTCGAAATCAACTTTTACGGGCCCAAAAAAACTCGAATCAAACCCAACTGTAACGGTTCAACGAATGACTCCAAGTTACTGAATTCAACTTGCGGGTTAGAGCGAAGAAATCTGAATAAATCGATGTTGGACGAGCTCCCGGTCGAGGTAAATACACGGAACACTGGCAAAAACACAAGCGCGGTCGACGGGATCTGGGAACCAAGTTATCAAATCGACGATACGAAACTTGGCGAACGACGTAGAAAGAAATGAATTCACTGTATAACTTTCGAGCGGCAAAATGTAAAAACCCTACAGGCTACAACAGTCAAGATGATGATGAACATCCCATGAGCTGTTGAACTCGACTTCGTCTAGCACCGTTGCACGTACGACTCCTTTTCGTTGGTAACAGTTGATAAGTAACGTGACATTGAACGCAGGGAGCTCTGCTGTCGCTCCAGTTTAGCCAACACGATCAATCCATTTTCTGAAATTTCCTTTTTTCCACTCGGCAAGAGTCAATACGAATCTAACGAAATTCTTAACGAGACGCGAACGGAAAAACTTGGGATTTCTCACAAATAGGTAGGTGGTCACCAGATTTAAAGATTTCATTCGTAAAACAAAACTCACTTCGACTTGAAAATTGTAGTGTTGTAACCATTCACCGCTAATTCCATAACTACAATGTTTATTAAACATTAAAAATTATTTTAAGAAAACCTAAATTGAAGCGAATTTTTAAAAATCCTGTTTAACTTAGAGGAATGAACATATTTGGAACCTTCCCGACAGAGAGCTCTGCCTGACCTGCAGTTCCCGCTCAGTTTGAAAACGATCTTCGTTCCCGCTTAATTTGAAAACAATCTTCTTCCTACCCTGCGAAAATGGGATCTAAGCCCTGCCTTGTTTTACCGGCTTGTTTGGGAAAACATACCTTCTACGTTCTGGGAAGTCGCTAGACGTAAACTACTTAGGTGGTTTAACTAAATTTCAACAGAATCAATAGTTTATTCAACTCCTAAAAAAAATTCTTGCATACAAGTCTGCAACGCATTAGGACATTTCATGTCTTTTCCCTCCCTCCTTCTTCCCTTCCATCTTCTAGCAATCTTGTCTTCCTCTGTGAATTACATTTTTTTCAATATAAAGAAAACAATAATTAAACTCATAGTTCAACCCTCTGCACCTTATTGTTCACGTCCTAAGGAGGCTACCAGCCGAATCATAATAATCATATCGTCAAATTTCAGCTATAATCATATAGGTACCTAACTACCTCACTTCTAAGAATCATAAATGCTTGCATACGAGTCTGCAACACATTGGGACATTTTCTTCTGTGTATTCGAGCCAGACTACATCACCTACTCCAGTAGCGTTGTTAGATACAGCGAGATTTCAATTTACCTTCCATGTCCTAACGAGACAAATTTCAGCTTCCTACGGTTGATAGGAAAGAAGTTAGCTTCAGTAGCCACTCTGCTGATCAAGACCCTGTACACCTTATTGTTCATGTCCTAAGGAGGCTACCAGCCAAATTTCAGCTTTCCACAGTTGATAGGAAAGAAGTCAGCTTCAGGAGCCACTCAGTTGATCAAAACCCTCTGCACCTTATTGTTCACGTCCTAAGGAGGCTACCAGCCAAATCATAATGATCATATAGCCAAATTCAGCTATAATCATATAGGTACCTACCTACCTCACTTCTACGAATCATAATAATAATTGTAACGTAACGTGACATAACGACAATTTGGTTGTGTGCCATAGCAAAGACATGAAATGTCAAAACTAAGCTTGTACACGTGAATGTACCCAAGTTGTATTACCTGCTACCAGAGATGGGCGAATTCGTATCCGTAAATACGAATGGATTTATATTTGCAATTGTGAAAACGAATACGAATTTCAGATTCACAAATATGAATACGAATACGAATCAATTAAGATTCACATCTATGAATACGAATCTACTCAGATTCAAACTTTGACTCACTAGATTCACATTTTGATTCATTTGATTCACCGAAAATTCAACTCAAAACGCCAATACGAAGTCGGAAAAGTTTTTTTTAGTTTGTTATAGTTAAAGTTTGTTTAGGGCTTCCATTTCGTACAAAAATTTATTTATCATCTATTAGTTTGTTAAATTTAATAAAAATTAAATGGTATTTTACATTGAGCACTTACTTACCAAACCTTCCTCCTTTTAGTAAAAGAGTTTATACATTGTGAATAAATCAAATTAATTATATTTATATTTTGGTTCATTGGTATATTAAGATGGTATGAGTCATGAAATATCGGGTCTATGGGGGGGCGCCAAATTTATTTCTTCCCTCGGGCGTCCCTGTATGCGTGTGATGCGATCGAGCGGGCTGAGAGTTAGAAACTAACTAGACTCTTAGTGGGACCCATGTGCGAAAGATCGGGTGTTTTACATCAACGCTAAAGGCTTTTGTAGCTCTGGTACATGCAGACTGTAGTGCGCTTTATGGGTCGGTTAACTTGTCGAATTCAGGACTTGATCGTTTGACAGCCAACAAACCCAAAGAAATAGTTCACATAGTTGTTTTGGTTAATCTCTGCTGAAGTCATGTCCACTTGATAGACACTTGTAATCTTGGTTATCAATACGAATAGTACTCCAGTGGATGAATAGACGTTCAAGTGAAATCAGGTGTTCATTTACGCACATTCCTGTACTCGTACTAACGTATCAGGTTATGAATATATTTTCACTTTTTTTCACAGTATAAATTTGCAGCGAATATGGTCATATTCACGATTACCTACGAAGATGCCCATCTCAGCTAAGTTACCAGCTAATTTCACTACATTAATAACCATTAGTAATGAATACCTAAGGTAACGGTTTCATGAAAACTTATAATCCTCATCATAACAACGAATCTCGGCGGTAGTATGGAAAGACATTCAATTGAGGTATCATTTTCTACTAAAATATCACCTACGGTCAAAGTAAAGCTTGTCCATCGCGCTTTGTTTTATGAAACACTAATTTCCCAAGATCACAAATCCTTCCCATTTTATTGGAGTGGAATGAATCATCAAACCCAAGGAAACTTAACGAACATTGTTCCACTTGTTTTATAAGAAATATTTTCGAAATTGAAGGTATCCAAATTGAAGAAATATGCACATCAGTCGTTCAACAAAGAGCCTTAAAAAACAAATGGCATTCATATTGAGGCAGAAACCAAATGAAGATCAAATCCGTGATCTTGCTGTTCAGCTTTATTACATGTGTGCTCTAAAGCCTTAATTTTAAATGTCCAAAACTGACATAAGCAGCGCAAAGAAATACTGGTACTGTAATCCAAATGAAGAATGAATTTGCTTGTAGAGAAGTGAGAAAAAGGAAGGAAGGAATCATTCGAAATAGATAGAAAAATAAAATGTATATTTACCAGGTTGTAAACCCTCGAATAAATTAATATAAATAGAAGACATACAAATTTAAAAAATAATAATAAACTTCATAGATCGTTGAACAACTATAAATAGAAAGCTAATGTAACAGAATGGCCAAAACGTGCAAGGATCAGATGGCAGCATTAGGTAGGCGAAGCCAAAACTTCCATGTCGTCGCGACAAGTTGGTATGTACAGAGTGACGCAGGTGTGCTCCCAAATGTCTTGCGGGTATTTCTCTTCAGAAGTCCAGACTCCAGTTCCCAGGTCGTAACAATCCGTTACGGCTGAAACAAGAAAAAGGTTGAGATTATTAGAGAATCTTGCAAATTTTGCAAGATTTCCAAGTGTTACCATTGGTTGACCGTAGCTCAAATTCAAATATGCTGGAATTGCCCAATATAGAGGTAAAGGTTCCTTCAATGACAAGGACCTTTCAAGCTTGGCCATGGTGGGAAAACAAACTAAATGTGATTTTAGAGGGCCACAAGAAAACAGGAATATTTGGTGCTATCCTGTTGGTAGCGTTGAAACTGGAGACTTCATACAGATATCGTTTTGCATTCTTACATATTTCATTGTTTCGTATTTTTGAAAAAAAAATTGTCTTCGGATTCGCTTTATGTATTAGCAGTTTTACAATCATGTCGACTACTAACACCATTACTGGCTCTTTTTCAAATAATATGGTAGAAAATTCAAGTTTTTCCAAATGAATCTCTTTCAGGAGCATGGACGATAGGTTTTTATCCAGTTGAAACGAGTTTTATTCCTTGACAGTTGGGGGTTTGAGACCAATCTACGTCTGAATATTTGGTGCTTCAACACAAATAGCAATAGACAGGATCAACACCTTGTATGTCAGTGTTGAACCATTGGATTTTTGTCGTCCAAATAGCCAATTCATTTACTTTTCTTCACTATAATCTTCAAATAACTACTGTCACATTAGCAGGTGATTAATTGTCTTGTCTGTTGACATCATCCTAACAGTCAAGACAACTTTGAACGTTATTTATGGTAATATACGGTCTATTTGCAGGGGAGCCTAGGGATTTTCGAAATCTGTAGACAGAGTTTGAAAAATCGCTTATGCACTGGCTGATTCATCCATCGCCAGGTCAGGCTGGCAATCCTCGGAGTGTGGGAGTAACTGAACACTCCGAAACCCTCTGCCTTTTTAGCAGGTGTCCAAGGCTTCTCATTATTTTCTGATTTTTTTTCGGATTTTGAGGTTGCTAATGACTGCAGTTATCATCTGCATGGTACTGCAATCAATGTTGGTCTCGTTTACGAATGGAGGATTCGGTATGTGAAACATGGCGGCGAGGGCATGAGTAATTGCCCCTCCAAGGGATGATGCAACTATGCCTACAACGCCCAGAGGATATTCCTGAAGATAAAAGAGTCAGATTTATGTTCAGGGGTTGCAGTTTCAAGAATAGAGGAGGGGGAACTATCCATACATTACCACCCATATTATTATGGACCCAGAAGTGTTGCCATTAATATCGAAAAATTACTGCCTTGTGCAGACTATAGAATTAAATGGCATTGTAGCGTACAACTACCCTCAGATGATCATCTGAATTGTTTCTTTCAAAGGATGTTCGAGGTAGGTAATTCACAAAGGTCAATGCTACGTCTTTTATCCTTAATTTTGACTCTGCATTTTTTCCTTTTTCTCCATTTTGTATGAAGTTTTGTCCATGGATAATTAACCTTTTTCTTGCATGATATTGTAAATCCCTATATTTATTCTCGTTTGATCCCAACGAAAAATAAAACAATAATTAAGGACGGAATGGTTTTTTTTTCATAACAATGTATTTAAAACTAATATAACCGCCTTTACAGACTAAACAAAAAGTTGATGATCATTTCGTGTTTAAAAAAAAAATTTTGTTCTGCCCTTCCTTTTTCAAAGTTTTCGTCCATGACGAAGGTCTTTTATCCTGACGAAAAATTAAACTATAATTAAGGACAGAAGGTTTTTTTTTTTTTAAATAAATGTATGTAAAACTAAAACTTTCCAGAAAATATTCGGAAAACATTTTTCCAGTAATTCAACTTCTAAGTTGACTGCGAGGTGAAATACATGCTGTGGATTGGCTCCAGGCCTCATTCACCTAATGGGAATCGTTTTAATACCCCAAAACCCCTGGTTTTATAATATTTCAGCCAGAAATTCGCCTAACTTCACTATAGCAATGGATGCATAAGACGAAACGTCAATTACTTCTCGGATGACCAAGACTTCTGTTCCTGTTTCAAAGTTTTACAAGAATCGTAATAAGATTGTGTTTAGGATACAGAAGTTAATAATATGTTGAGTTTGAGATTGGTAGCGAACCGTCAGTGGACAGAGCTACCGTTTCCTACTTCAGACTTTAAATCGTAGATTGTGAAGCATTTATATCAGTTTGAATACAATAAAATCCAACAATCCCAATTCCACTGTCATGCTTTACAAGTTTCTGTTTCATCTCACTGTATCATAAAATGTTTCATTTTCAATCTCCATGGATTAACATTACTTAAACTAATACGAAAACTAAATCACATACCAGCAGCTGTATCGAACATAGCGTCACTGTGATAACCACCGATGAAATAGATTTTGTTGTTGTAAGCCACAATCCCAGAATGATACCTGGGCGTTGGAACTGTACCAACTCTCGTCCATCTGTCGTCTTTGGGGTCGTAACAATCTATAGAATCCACAAGTACCTGGAGAGACGAAATGTCCATTAGTTTTCTATTATTTTTGAAATTAGTAATTCTGGTTTTTATTAAACAATATTCATAAATACTAGTAAAAAAATGGAGAAAATTCTCAGCTTAATATTTCTAAAAAAATATATAAGTTTGTAGTATTGAGACGTTGGATTAGTTTCACACCACTGTTACCATAAATGTGCGCAGTGACAGTGGTTTTCGATATGTTGGTTTTACATTACATCTACAGCTTTTGGACATTGATGTCATTGTGTTCTAACTTTAAATTTACCGCATTATTTGCAGTATGTGACAACAAAGAGGGCGGTGGAATAGTTGTCTCCCATCTCGGGGATATCAGGACAATTGAGGTGCTATGAGAGGCAGATCTCAAGATAGATCAAACAACACCAAATTTCAATCAGCCCCTGGTTCCATGCAGACATTCCTGAAGAAGCGAAAGACCATCCCCACCTTTCCTAGGACTGGAGCGACCAGGCTGTGTGAAGCAAGTTCAAGAGTAAGCTCCTATTTTGTTTGTCATCCTTAATTTAGTTCTGCCTCAATTGTGTGGGACCCGCTTTCACAAGTGATTCTGATCTCAGAGCAGTGAATACACAGCATAAGTCAACTGATAACTAGAGTTAGTAATAGGCAAGACTTATACCTGTTCTCCCCATCTCATACTATTTCCCAGCTAAAAAACAAAGCCACATTGCATTTGTCTTACAGGGCTTCGTTGGATCTGCATGTAACTGTAAGTAATTGTATTTTCCATTAGCCATTCGAAGAGGGTTTTTGTTACAAAGTTGTTGAAACGTCAGAGCGTTGCCAGTTTTACAATGCCCAATAATCATACAACACCACATTACCTTTGCCTAAACAATGTGTTACTTCAAACTGCTAAGGAAGGCATATTTCTAAAAAGCCATTTTACTTTGGATTGTGAACGAATCAGGATCAACTTAGATCTTAAACATTCGAGGTTGATCTGCTCTTATTCCACGACCTTGATACCCCATTAGAGTCGCTAATTTGACAGAAATTCTATCAATTAGGTCACAATCACTCGCCCAAGGACTTCGAGAAGCTGAAAATATTCATGGAAAGCAATTGAGATTTAGAGAGTTGCTGGTCTAATAGATTATAAGGCCACATACCACTGTATGCTCTTCCTATGACGATCCTATAGGATCAACAGTATAAGCGTAGAAGAGCTGTTCTTTTGAAATTTAGTCTTTGTTATTTTCAAGTGTTATATTAAATCATTTTATAAAGAATCATTTTTACAGGAAGAAGTGTAAAGTCATAGTTTATGTTTGGTATGTTTTATGTTTAAAAAAAAGGAAAAAATATATAATAATGAGATGAAAATATTAAAAATCATAATAACATTTCTCAATGGAAAAGAAATACGCAGCATTTATTTATTATTTTTTTGCATCTATGTGCATGTACATTCTTATATTGAATAATAAACGCTCTCTCTCTCTCTCTCTCTCTCTCTCTCTCTCTCTCTCTCTCTCTCTCTCTCTCTCTCTCTCTCTCTCTCTCTCTCTCTCTCTCTCTCTCTCTCTCTCTCACTCGCCCAAGGCCTACAGATTGGATCTGTGAGGGAATGGACTGAGCGGAGGCATGGAGATGTGGGGTACTACCTGACGCAGTTCCTCACTGGCCACTCCGCTCCCTCCTTCCTGAAGAAAATTGGAAAAAGCGCGGGCAGTGAATGCAGATACTGCGAATCGGGAGAAGACGACGCCCACCACACGTTTTTCGTTTGTAAAAGATGGGAGCTATTACGAGCAGACCTGACCAGGGAGATTGGAGTAGCTAGCTCAGAAACAATTGTCAGAAAGATGATTCAGGAAAAGGAGACATGGGACGCAATCACGAATTTTGTGACGGCTATACTCAAAGAGAAGGAGAGAAACCGGGAGTGGGAGGAATGAAGAAGAAGAAGAATGGCGAAGAAGGCAGGCCGAAACGGCTAATCCAAGGGACTGTCCCAAAGTAATACTGGAAAAGTCGTTCCGGGACAGCCAACCTCTCGAAGAAACAAGGGATGGGTGTTTTAGTTGGCATGCCTTAGGAGAATCTGACACTAATGAGAGAGAATCGCCACCTCCTCATTGATGTCTTTAAAAAATGTCACCAACCCTTTATTTAAAATTAAAAAAAAAAGCCTACAGATTCTTATTGTTATTCGAGAATAGGACATGTTGAATACATACGATTATGAAAGCGGAGACGGTCCACTTGACACTTTCGTTTATAATTTATAAAAGAGGAGAGTAGGTTTAGGGCAGAGTGACACAATCAAGAGAGAGAATATAAATGAATCCCCTTGGCCTGGTCTGGGCTTATTTATACGGGTTTTCTGATCCCCCCATCCCTCCCCGGAAAACCCATAAACCTCGACTCTTGGGTCCTCTTTCGTCGTTTTATTGATAATCACATATCACATTACAATTGTTTTAGCTTCTCCTAACACCTTACTTAGGAGTAATACATTATGAACGATTGGAAGTTGTATAAATGAAAATGTAATTAGTCTTAACTCACTCGACTACCAGTCATTTCATCTTCCAGCCATCCACCACAAACGTACAGGTGACCTTGGAGACTGAGCATCGAATGATCGGCTCGTGGTGTCAACAGAGGTGGTATTAAATCCCATCTATCCTGCTCACAGTCATATCTAGAAAACATTACAATTTTCTTCTGTAATTAGAATAAAATAAGTGTAACGTATGTCATTCACAGTATGTGGTTTACAATTTTCAGATTCTAATAATTAGTTTTGCTTATCATTATTATAATTCAGAGTTTTGCTTATAATTATTATAAGCAAAACTCTGAAAGTAAAAGAAACAAGAGCTGTTGCAGATGATTTTTTCTGTTAATTATGACGGAAAAAAAACAGAATAGGTAAAACGTAGTGTTTTTCAACATTTATCCAACACATTCCTCTAAAATTTTGATGAAACGCTCGTTTTGTGAGGTATTCCTTAAGCGAGTACCAATCGTAACAGATTTCCCAAATCATATGGTAAAAGTCTAAAGGGCCCTGGAGATTCAGTATTAATAATTTTATAACTGTAAACAAATGCAGAAAGCACAAGGTACTAAGCCTTGCCCACGTTTTACAGCAGAAATGAGCAAAGGAAGCCTCACATCAAATTCAGCATAATTTGACACAGAAAAACGGGCTTGAGACAGAAAAAGAGCCGGAACTGACAACAGAATCTTGGATTATTATTTCCAATAATGAACGTTCTTTACCTACCAAGAAAAGAAATGTTTGAGCCTCCTTTAAAAATTCTTGGTTTACTTTTCAAGATAAGTAGATTTCTAAAATCAGATTTAAAAATCCGAATGTCCGCTGTCCAAAGGTTTTCTCTGAAACTATTGGACCAAAGTTTACGACATTAGGCTCAAAAATATTGATCCTAGATGTGGAAGTAATCTTGGCATCTTGGTCAATCAATCCTATGGGATTTTATTCAAGGATTAATCTATCAAAGAATCGAAATCTCGAAACGAGGATACCCAGCCATAGAGGAAGAGGCCACAGCGATAATTGAGAGCTTCAGAAAGTGGAAACACTTCCTTTCAAACAACCATTTCAAGCTAGTTACAGACCAGGAAGCCTTATCTTTCATGTTTAAAAAGAAGCATGCCAGTAAAGTAAAGAACGACAAGATCCTACGATGGAGGCTTGAAATGTCATGTTACAGTTACGACATCACTTACCGGCCTGGTAGCCTCAACACAGTAGCTGATACACTCTCGAGGATTTGCGGCTCCATCGATCAGGACAAGCTTTTCGACCTTCACAAAGCCATGTGCCACCCCGGTATTACAAGGTTTTTCCACTGGGTTCGTATCTTAGTTCCCTGAATCGAATGAGACCTTTCGGGTTGATGTGGGATCATTCGTTTGCTCAACATTTGAAAAACCTCATCTTTGAGTGATGGAAACCTGGTCAGGTAGGCGGTCGTGCTAGAGAGCCGGGCTGGAGTGGCGTTCTATGGGAGGTCCAAGCTAGACCGCGTGGCTAGGGCCGCTCAAGTATTTTCATATTGAATGCAATTACAAGGTATGGAGGCGAGAGGTGTCGAGTTTGGGTAATGTACCACAGACTGCTTCTAACGTACATAGATAGGTGATTTACCTGGATGGGCTATCTAATACAGAAATAATAAACCTCTGTGTAATAATTTGCAGCAACTTGCAACTATAATAGAATCTTGGATACAAATTCTTTTAGCTTATTTCGAACGAATATTGTAGCAACTGAACAACTTCCCCATTATGAGGATTTCTGAATAAAAACCCGGATTTACCTCTTGACGGTATTCAGAACTACATCCCTGTCGAGACCTCCCGAAACGTAGAGAAAATTGTCCAACGTGGCTGCAGCATGTTGTGTGCTCGGCCCTGGAAGTGGACACACCCGCTCCCAACTATCTGAGCTCGGATCGTACCTGAAATAACCAATGAAATGATGAAGAAATGGTTTTAAAAACATGTCTTTTTCCAATGTGTTATTAAGTGTAAGAAAAATTTGTCTGGGAAGCCTTGGGGATTAATTGCTAATTTTTACTATCAATATTATTGAATCAATGATGTTTTTGTAAACCTGTAGTCGTCTACACCGGTTCACCAGTAATAAGTAATATTTCAATACATCCTGTCGAGCCAAAGGGAAGTTTTACCCCATACAAGGATCTGGACAGTTTTTTTTTTGTTTAGCAACTTTGCCGGAACCTGTTGCAGGTCCGCCAGCTGCTTTTTCTCAACTGATGATGTGTGCTGCAGCTCTGCCGGGCGTTGAGGTGTAATTTAGTCGACGATCCTCGGCATCTCAAGGATGCACACTAGTGATTTCTTTTTGTGCCAGTCTATTCAAATCCTCTTCGCACGCAAGAATCTCAGATCGCACTATTTCCGATTGCCTATCACACACATCGTCCATGGCTTTTCGCTTCACCGAATTTGAGACTAGTTCTTTCAGAGTTTGTAGCTGACAGACGCCGTCGTGATTGTGTCTGTCGTTCTCCTTGACCGACACTTGGCTTTGAGTTGAATATTGATACGCGGAAGGCAGTGATTACAATACCGATATGAAAGTAAACATTAGAGGAACGGACAACATCCATGTTTGTCACAAGGGAGATGGGCCCCGGCGAATCTGTCAACAAGCGGAGTTGTAAGGTGGGATTAGGCCAGACCGGCAGAGATGTCAACCACGTCTCCACTCTAATGGATGGGATCTAACTTGTTTCACACTACACTTCTGTCCGAAAAACCACGCACCGACATGGAAGGACAGCTTAAAAGCTTTTTTCTCTTTTTTTTTTTAAACTGTGATGAACCCTGGGAAGACTTAATTACAATTTTAAAAAGCAACATTCAAACAGCATGATTTTAACAGCTTTCTTCTAATGTTATTGCTATCATGATTTGTCAAGTATTGTATCTGACGTTCAATAAAACTAAACACGTACAATTCTCGCGGATTTATCTACCTTTCACATTCAGCCACAGGACCATCACCTTCGCTGACACCACCAACTGCATACAAGCTGTCGGAGACGACGTTCAGAGAAAATCTGCATCTCTCCCTTTGCATCGGCGCCATTGTGGACCAGGAGTCCCGCCGAGGCGAGTACCGGAACCCGAAAGGATGTATGTTCTCCTAAAATAAAAATCATTTATGAATACTAAGAGAACTCCAACATAAATCGAAAACTGGATAAATATTTTTAGACGAACACGAGCAATAAGGTTGTTCTATTAATTTATTTATTTATTAGAAAGAAAACGGGACGAGCCCAATTACAATTTGTAAGCGTTAAGGAAAAAGAAAATAGTCAGTAGGTACACAACAAAAACTAAACAGGATCGTGCAGAGGCTCGGAACTGAGATGATGAAACAAAGCAGTCCTTACAGATGAGATAGGCGAGGATACGATGTCAATGAAGGGTTGTGACGTGGAGAGGAGGTTTGCTTGGCGAAGAAGGCGACACATAGGACGGTTTTGGAGGAAGTTAGTAGAGAGTTATAGCAGCCCACAGGAGACGAGAACTCAGCGGGGCCCGTGACCGGTGACTAGAGCGAGCGAAAGGAGGCTCTACTGTTCTTGGTGGGGGAACCGATAAACGCGTTGAGGTTTATAATCACGTCAAACGCTAAAGTGACGCCAATTCGGTTGAGGTAATTTCGAGAGAGTTGTGATTGAATCTACTTAACTTCAAATGCCGACCAAAAAACGAAATGGAAACCATTGAAAATATGATAGCACTTCCCAGTGATGGTGCTGTGGAGTGTAATGAAGTAGATCGTGCTATTAAAGCATATTTCGTTGCACTTGGTGAGAGAAGAGCTCTCGTACAACGTTTTGATCTCTCACAGTTGTCAAATGAGGTTGTTGCGTTATAACTAAGGTTCCATCGAGAACGTTTGTCCCTGCTTCAGCACTGTTCAACTTAGTATGATTTTACCTGCAGTTCTTAAATTACAGAACAGTATCAGGAATGCATAAACTTGATCGATCAAATTTACGCACTCCCTTAATCTCATGAAAATATTTCTCTTCTAATTTATTCATTTTTTCCTATACAGGGTGTCACCTAATGAACGAACCACCCTTTCTATTTCCGTTGTTTGTGGAGCTATCAAAAAACTTATTGTAGTAAATCCCCATTATTTTTTGGCTAGGAATTCAAATATTACACTTTTGCGCATCGCACATGCAAATGCCCGACACGAGCACTAACTTTCTCAGTTTAAAGGGGAACCCGAATTGTTTATCGCAGATTCGGATTCTACCCGAGATTTCATGATATAATAATGATTTTTCACGAGAAACAAACAAATTTCGGTCATTATTCCGTCATTAAGTGACGCCCTGTATAGATTCCGACGAAGTATTTATCCCAGAGAATGGTTGTAAACTTCCAGGGGCAACAGCGATGCATCACTGTTGGCACATGGATATTTTTTCGACATTTAATTCAACACATCATAACGAAAATTGAATGGAATAGAATTAATTGTTGAAAACTGAAGCGCAGTTGGCAGTGTATTCGTTCTTGTTTGTTTGGGAGAACTATTTGGTTATAGATTCGGAAGGTTATGTACGTGGCGGGCACCTGTTTGCAGGGGCTAACGGGGCACGACCAATGCAACACATTTCACATCCCCCGTTTTGTCCAGGTCACGAGGGCCCCGCAAAACCGACCTCCCGGGATCTGTGAGGAGGTTCCTCGGGGCCCGTAAGTGTCCTGCTATAACTCTCTAGTAGCGGAGAAAGGGACGGCAAAAGGTGGGACAGATCGAGACGCTAGGCGAGGGACGAGGAAGCCAACACGAGCCAGAAGATCCATGGCATCAACACGCCCCGAGAGCAGGCCATGGAGGAATGAGACGTCCAAGCCAATGCGACGATCCCGGGGAGACAGCAGGTTGAAACGCCTGGCAAGCTCAACGTATTCGAGATTCTCGCGGGGTATGGAAAGCTTATAGGCCAAGAACCGGAGGAACGCCCTGAAAACACGCTCGATTTGCTCAGTGTGGCTGTCGTAGTGATGCACATTGCATATTCCAGAATGGGCTGCACAAGACATTTATAAAGGGACACCAGGGCAGATGCTTGGGAGAACTCTGTAGTGTTCCTCTTCACAAAACCCAACACACATTCATCTATGTAGCATGTATATGTGGGGGAAAACTCAGGGATTTTGAGACTGTTGACTTTCCTGAGAGTTTTTCATTTAATTGAAAAGGGGTGTGAGGCTTTTGATGAATTGTTTGCTTTGAAAAGAACTCATTGTGGTCTCTGCCCCATAGAGTTCGAATCTGCGATGGCAGTGCAGACATTTGAAAATTACGTCAGACATCGTCTCATCAGTCTCCTTGC
The DNA here is from genome assembly GCA_031894815.1 of Creontiades dilutus. Taxonomy (NCBI): domain Eukaryota; kingdom Metazoa; phylum Arthropoda; class Insecta; order Hemiptera; family Miridae; genus Creontiades; species Creontiades dilutus. Next base: position 718,325 of record JAVIWC010007544.1, read on the forward strand.
ACAGTCCACACAGGGTTAAAGTTTGTGTGACTCCTATGCGGCGTAAAGTTACCAGGCTGACTATTGTTTTTAGTTCCTAACGGTTTCTTCTAAGTAGCCCTTGAGTAATTTAGGTGTTGGGTTCAATCACCATGAGTTTACTCTGGATGGAACGAAGCTGTGAAACGCGTCCTGCATTTGCCACTGATCAAAGTGTTATTACAAAGTGGTTAACATAGTTTTAAATAACATCAATAAAATAGCAAACTAAGAAAACTGTGAGGAAGGAATTTAACGAAAAGCCGGCAAGGGAAACCCACTGAAAACGGAACTTGGGCGCTCCCGCCTAGTTTAAAAGGCAGAACTGCTGAGCTTGTCAACCCGCTCAGCCGTCGATGCCCCACTACTCACAGCAGCGGAAAAAATCCTCCCTCCAGGATTCGGAAAAGGCTCCTCAAGAACGGTTCGGAAAAATTAAGTGATTCCCCGTCTGATTTACGAACCAATTGTTTCGGGCAGTGAGCGAATCCTTCCCCTGCTGAAGACTCTCATGGCTTGGACGAACCTCAGCCCAAGCTGCACCAGGCTTAGCCAACCCACAAGCGGCTTTCCTCAACACGACCTTCTGACCATCACAAGGTAGAGAACATTTCATACGTGGAATAAAAGTATTCAGACTAAAGATTGTATAAATATAACAAGCAACGTGTATAATGGCTTAATACTAGGTTATGTTCATTAACTACCTAGTAGGGAACATAATATGTTGAGTACAAAACCAGCTGTACTGAAATATTACTGATTTGGCTCAGAGTGTATGGAGAAAAAGAAAAAAAATCTCAATGGAAGGTTTGAATGTAGAGGTACTCTAGTTGATGCCTTCAGCAAAGTCAGAGTGATGCTTTCGTTTGAGTCGCCTAAGAAGACGAGGGGGTGGACGATCCTGAGGGATACGGCTGACGAAGCTATTTCCATGAGATGAGGCCTTTTTGTAGGAGGAATAGTAGGTGGAAATTAGGCAATCCTTCACCAAAGGCACTTCCAGATCTTTGTGAAGTTCATCATTTCTAATATACCAGTCGGCCCCTGTAATTAAGCGGAGAACACGATTTTGGAGCACCTGAATTCTATTTATTTGGGTGTTAGAGCCAGACGACCATAGACCACCACCATAGCACCAAATAGGCTTGATAAGGGTTTTGTAAATAAGCAGTTTGTTTTTAATGCTTAGATTTTTGTTTAGAAGAAAAGGCTTTAGCTTACTAATTCTGTGACGGATCCTCGATGCGATATCACTTACATGGTTTTTCCACAACAGTCGTTGGTCTATGGTCATACCCAGGTACTTGACATGGGGTTTCAGTTCGAGCACTGAGCCATCAATTTGCACAGGAGGAACAGTGTATTTTCGTTTGTAGGTGAAGAGAGATAAGCTTGATTTCGAAGGATTAATTTTGATCCGCCATTTTTTTGCCCACATCTCCACGTCATTAGCAATATTTTGGGTTTTAGCAGATGCTTCCTCACTGGTCGGAAACTGGGCTAAGTAAGCGCAGTCGTCGGCGAACTGCGCTGATATTGTGCGGGAGTCGTTGGTTATTGGCACATCGTGAATGTAAAATATATATAACAGTGGACCGAGCACGCTGCCTTGAGGTACTGAAGAAACATTCGGGAAGATACTATCGCTTAATCCAATCATACCTTGCTGATAGACGTTATAGAGTCAGTGTTGAGGATGCTATAACAGGAGAATCAAACTCCCCCTTAACAGAACAAAACAAATTCCCCACAAAAACAGCTAATGAGGAAGTAACTAGGAAAAAAAGTATCCTTAAGATATATTTGGATGGCTAATTGACTGATCTACCCAATAGTTACATTATAGTTTTACAATATCACAATTTGGGCTTTCAAACATTAAAACTTTAGATGTGGACATTTCTTGGAGGAAATCCACTGGGGATGATGTGAAGCCATAAGACCTCATGCCCTCTGTGGACACCTGTACTATCTGTGAATGTGCCAGTGAACTGTTCTTACATTAATTGATTTTTCTGAGCTAATTTCTTTGAACCTCTAAGCATTTCTATGATGTCAAGGATTATTAAATCTGGGATATTTTTAGATAGATATTGAAGAAAACAATACCTGTAGAGATTGATTGAAGCAACCACCAACAACATATAAGTCGTTATGAAGAACAGCCGTGCCGAAATTACACTGCTCCACATGAGGGATGGATGTAAGATGCCTCCATTTTCCCGTACTTGGCTGCATATAGGTTATTTCGTTGGTGATTCCACCTAAACCAAAGCCTCCGACCTGAAGGAAGGAAAGCAGGAATAATAACCGTAATGATATACGAATAAAAACTTAATGATATACGAAGATAATTCCCCAATGGACTAGCTTTAGCTGTATTCAAGAGAGATTTCGACCCTTTGATTTCTCCTAATTACAATTTCAATCATTCTGCAGAACCAAATTATGAATCTGCCGCAGTTACCTTAACTATGGCAAGAGTCATTCCTCTTGAGTTGACTAGAGGTGATGGGGGAGACAGGGGCAGCGGTGAAGACGTGGACGACCGCCTGTGTCGACTCTGCCTCACAGCCTCAGCGTAAACGACGCGAGCTAACCAGGGTTCCCGCGACTCCGTGACTGTGTCCAGTTCCCACCAACTCACTTCGCTGATGTGGATTTTACGGACGAGACGGTTGATCCACATGAGTCGGCTGTAAAAGAGAAAGTGAAAGAAACAATAAGCCATGAAAGAATAACTCATGATACCAAACTTGTACAAGCTCACTAGAAATGGCTTACAGAACGATGGGATTAATTGTAATACCATCCATTCTAGGCCCATTCCATCTATACTGAATCCATACCAAACTCAACCTCTTCCTTCACGCTTTTGGACTCAACTCACTCTTTTATTAGTAAATAGTATTATAAAAGTTACACGCCACCAATGAATAACTAATGAAATTCCGAGCCACTAGGTAGGTAAGCGAGATAATGTAATGTCCCACATTTTGAGACAGACAACCAACTCTTGATGCTAAACTCATCATTCATCCTTAGGTTACAGCCTTTTCTGTTTTCCAGTTGTATTATTTGTTATATCCCTGAACAGCGTGGTAAAAACAACAGTAAACATTCTCGTGTTGTGGTATAAGGCATGAGCTATAAGTCGAAAATTACACATGATACCATAACTAAATTGTACAAGAGCACCAGTAAGAATTATACTATTGCCCTTATAGGAGCGACCCCGGACCGCAGGGACGAAACCCCCTTCCCCACCATCAGGTGGCAACACCGCAGCGGACCCTTTAACTCGGCCGACTATCCCTCATTAGCAGCAGTAAAGCCCCTTTCAATCTCCCCCTCTTAACGCAAGACGTTTTAGTTGCTTTTGTTGAAAAATGTAATTTTTTGTGAGATTCAAAATGTTCTCGTCGTTCTGAGGAAAACAAGTCTAAATTTCATATCAATCGGTTCAGGAACACCTTATCAAACAAGTGTGTGGCAGTATTGCAAAAGTGTAATAAATTGCAAAAAACGCTGCAAATTTTATTACACATGGGTTTATTATTCTTGTGTCGAACTTTATTACATTTAAACTCATGTTTCTTTGATCCAACCCTGTCAGATGGGATGGGGCTCGAAAAAGTACGGAAATAATGTCATTTTGCACCATTTTACCCCATGAAAATAGATTTCCTCGCTCTGGGTCAATCGCACAGGTTTGGGACCCATTCCAATCGCTTCAGCGTCCAAAATTACATGGAACACGATACCCCACATGCCCACAGAGGAAAAAACCCATTTTTATTTGAGTTTGACAAAAACCGACATTGGGTATTTTTACAGAACGTTTGGGTATGTTTTTCCAGTTCAAATTTATACTCGCTGTGTCCCTTTTTTTATGTACATCACGATTCTGGAGATGGTGTGATCGAATTAACTATTAGATCACATTTGGATTGCATAAGACGTAAGTACCGCACCGTAATTAGGGTTCGGTGCAAGCCGCCAGGCCACTACCTGTAGGCTCGGATTCGGAGGCCGTTGCCAGACCCAGAGCTCTTCAGAAAACCGCAGGGTCGCTCCTACGTGGGCAAGAGAATAGCCCCCTTCACCCAGGGGATTTACAAAAAGGTATAAGAACATTGAAACTGTACTAACTTCACTTACTTTTGTGTAGGACACGATGACCTGACACACTCCAACAACCCAGCTCCAAAGCTTCAACCACATTGAATATGCAAAACAAGAATTTACCTGTGAGAGTCGAGTGGGGCACATTCCAGCCACCTTAGTGTGATTTCCAACACTTCTATTTCTGGGCAGTCGACAGGAAAGTCGCAGGCAAGCAGATGTTCCAGTTGCTGAGGATGCAACCGGGAGAATTCAGGGCTCCTGGAGAACTCGACCAGATGACTGCACATATACCGGTACACTATAGTTCTTAGTTGCTTCAAGGAGTAGGTCTCGGAGATCGTGGCGATATCGACGCAGTTGTCCAAATCTAACTGAGACTGTAATTAATGAAATTCAATTGATAAATCATAAACACAAGAGCTCCATCTGAGTAAGTACTCCTTAGTTAAAGTTGATCCTATCAATCCAGAAAACAAATTGGAGGGTAATTATAAGTAAATTCAGGAACACAACTTCTCTGCTTTCATACAAGGAACGAGTAGTACCACTCTTACACTTCAAACTTGGAAAAACGTTTATCGTTGAATCACAACTCACTTGAAGGTAATTGGAACACGCTTCCACAACTGCAACCAACTGGATATGAGAGGCGGCGGATAAAACGTCTTGAACGTTGGCGAGATTCAGAGCAAGGCGGGACGTGTACGCATACTCGAGAAGCAGTCTCATCCCAGCCGCAGACACCCCGTTCAGACAAATTTCCGACTGCCTGGCTTCCTTCATCGCGTCTGTAAACATCGCTCTGAAATAGTCGCTGCAAGAGGCCAACACGACTTTATGGGCCTGAAATGAAAAAAAGATCTGGATTTCATAGCAATCGTGGATTCATGAGGTATATTCACTAACTGCAGAAGTACAAATAGCGTTGTACGCTAAAGAAAGCCCGTCATGGTTTTTTAACAGCACAAACTGCTGCTAAAATAGCAAATGCTTCCCAATTATGTTTTTGTTACAGTAGAGCGTCGAAAATCCGAACCAATTGGGACCGTAGGTAGTTCGGATTTTCGAATTATCCCACAAATACCTCTTGAACACATAATTAGGCCTACAGTATTAATAGTGAAGTTCTAGAATACAGTTAAATGAAACAAAATAATGTTTTTTTGTACTTACAGTACGTATATTTAATGAGCATTACTAAAGCTTGTTTCTCGAAAAAAAAATGTAACGGAAATGAACAAATTCACAATACTAAATCACAAAATCACTGTGTACAAAATCACAATATGCACACACTAAAATTAATTGTTCTTTTGTACATCCAAAAAGGTGCTGATCTCCCGCAAAATTTTAAAATGTGGTGCTGTGGAGTAGTCCGGAATTTTGACGTTCCGGATTTTTGACGCTCTACTGTATTTCCTACAACAGCTGACGATTTCATTTTCTCAGCTCATTTATGCTTTGATCATGTGGTTCTCATGATTACAAAAGATTAAGATAGTTGTCAGGAGACTATTTTATTAGCTTTTAATATATATGTAGGAAACTCCTCGGGGGGATCCAGGGTCAAGCCTTCTTCCTATGACATCTTGATTAATTGGAGGATTCGGGAAAGGTAATCAGAACGGTATTAACGTAAAGGTTGTATTGCATGAACGTACACTGCCGGAGCTCAACAAATAACTGAACTCAAAACCAGGTAAAGCAACCTCTTAAGGGCATATAGTACCCCAGAAAAAATTTTTTTTTTTTTTTTTTTTTTTTTGTCTTAAAAAAAACTCGATTCAATTCTGAAAAGAATGGTATATTAAACAATATTAAAAGTTCAAAGGAACATATTGAAATTAGGCTTAGAAGCCGCCCGCCTTGAACGAGAAATCAAAACTGGCACTGCAAATCAAAACTACAAAACTGACATTGACAAACAATAATAAAGGAAAAAACAAGCTTGATACCAATAAAAAGACTGATAACACTATAGAAGACACGATCAACCGATAACAGCATGGAAGACACGATTATCTGCTAACACCATCGAATAACTTCCACTTTTTTCAAGAATTTAGTTCATTAGAACGACGAGAAAAAGCTAAATTCGTTACGTTTCTGTTTTTCGGCTCTCCTTGAAAATTGCATTTTTTGACGCATCTGACCCATTATCTCGAGAACCACTGAACCGATTTTCATTTTCTTTTTTTATAAAGATTTGTCTATTCAAGATTCAAAAATATGCGGAAACAGTTTTTTGAAATTACCTATGTGTCAGATAGTTCGGGCATGAGTGAACAAAGTGACGCCAAACCGCCACTAAAACGTGAAGTTTGATAATTTATTGTGGTTCGCCTAATTCATATTTTCGAAATCTGTTTCCGCAGATTTGAAGATCTTAACTAGGCCTAAATTATTTTTAAAAAATCATCAAAATCGGACAGCGGGTTGCTGAAATAATGGGTCACGAAATTCGCCATTTTCGGGGGGGTACAATATGCCCTTAAGGGCGGAGAGCCCTCTGGCGGCAGTCCTCGGACCCTTCTCCCATCTCTACATCCCACATATATGATATTACGATGACTCTGAATTGAAATTAACGAAATATTCCACGAGTCACATACCTGAAAAGTTTCTCCTTGAGCGATAAGTGTGATGTCAAGAAGGTAACCTTTGGAGCGCAGTACATTGAGTCCAGAGAGGATGGTGGCATTGTGAGATGGCGATTCGAATGTGACAGTGTTCAAAGGCCTGCCTCTCTCCACAAGTATCCATTCTTTACCTCTCATTACTCACCAGTCACGAGGTCATCTGAATCATAATGTAACAGATCCGATTATAAAGTGCCGCTTCTTCTTTCACAACATAAAACCAACTTCATAGTTGCAACAACATTTCTAGAGAGAAACATGTAAGTGTTATGGCCTGGAAACATTGATATCAATGACTGAGTTCGAACTCGTGTCCTTAATCCTAAAGGAAAATTTGTCTTCACACTCGAACAGGTGAACTATGATGACGATTTTAACACACACGTGAACTATGATGACGATTTTAATAGAACCTCAACGACTGTGGGTTACTCTCCTAGAACATAACATTTCCTGAAAGTCAAATACCAGCCATCTCGTTTGGTTTGGGGTCGGTCGAAATGAAACTGTGGGGCATTGGCATAGGATACTCACTGGAAGAAGTTTAGCAGTTGAGCAAGTTCATTGTCATAGGGTGTGATTTGACTCAGGTGAGTGAGGAAGTGAAAGATGGATGCTTGATATTTTAAAACGCTGCAAATTCTTTCACTGGGGTTTATTATTCAATTGGCTTGCGTTCATGATTTGAATTTCTACTAAGCTTTGGATTGTGCGGGTTTCACAGGATAGAGCGATTATTGAATTTCAGGAGGTATGCACGGAGCACGTAGATCTGTTTTCAACCAAAATACCTATTTGGATTGATCAGTTGATCATATTTGTGTGCCTCCTGAAATTCAATAATCTCTCTATCCTGTGAAACGCGCACACCCCAAAGCTTAGTAGAAATTCAAATCATGAACGCAAGCCAATTGAATAATAAACCCCAGAGAAAGAATACTTATTTACCCCACTAATAATATTGAATAATATTTACCTATATATCATCAGCGTTTCATGCATATCAGAATGCTTCGACCCGTGTATCGGCTATAAACTACAAGTATCAACATCGGCTATCACTCCAGTATCCACATTCACTACAACTCGACGCTATCGGCATCACTAGGTTACAAACAAACAATAATAAACCAAAAAACGCAAATGTTGGCACCATAAATCGGGCCATACATCGGGAATGGTTTGACCTACGGACGTGGGGAGGGTCTCATTCGATTCCTCATGGTATGTTCTTCAAATAGGTAAATATTTAGGCCGATTCGACTTGTTTTGAGGTTTTTAGGGATTTTACAAAACTTTGACAGCCCTTAAAGGGCACTTTAAATTGAGTGAGAGAGCTGGCTCAAGAATTGGGGCGTCGTCGGACCAAGATGGATTTTTCCTGAAAATTTCAGATCTTTGCTCCAGCCGTTTGGGAGAAATCGTGCGTACGGCGTACTTCTACACCCTTTGAAACGTAAACCATGAAATTTTCAGGGGGGTTAGACTTTTTTTTCCAGAGCGATTACAATGGTTAATTATTGAATAATAAACCAAAATGGAATAAGATTACCAAAATTCTGGTATCACATGTGTCGTCTTAATTGTCAAACAGTGACATACTACGCACAGGAAGACGTGCATATTATTCATTTTCAGATTATCAGCAGTGTCACATCATCAATATAACAAAATTGCTGAAAATAGGAGTATATTTATGATTAAAACAATATTACATTTCGACAAGACACCTCAGGCTGTTGGCTTCTCAAATAGAAATAAAAACATATGACAGGTACGAAGTCAAAGCAAACTGTTTTTTCCAAGACAACTCTGAAACAATGAAGAATTTTTCATTGTCAAAGATTCAACGATCTATTTATTTGGAACGTTCAATCATCGAAGTGTTTTGAGGAAGATAAAATTCGAAAAATCTGTCGGGTAAGCCAAATTACAAAAATTTAAATTGGTGAGAGGATAGAGGTTGTAGATTGAAAAATACCTAACCCTTCAGTAGAGTAAGTAAACTGATTCGTTCATCGTCATTCCACCTGAAATTAAATTGAAAGATAAAGTGTTTTCAAAATCCCTCAACTTTCAATGTTCTTCAGGAAGCCATTTTTGGGATGTATCGAAACTAATTTCAGCGAATTAGAATGAAGGCACTCCGACGACTCCCAACATTTCAAAATTGAAATTCCCTTCATCAAAATCCGTTTCGATGCAGCCTGAAATGATTCCAGGATTTCAAGGCTTATATAAATACCTACGAACCTATGTGTCGTTCCGTATCATAACTTTCGATGGAATTGAAATCAGGAATTTCAAAAGAAAGGATGAGGTCGTTGGTCAACATTTTGAGATCTTCATAAATTGTCCAAAATTGAAGAAAAAATTATACTAAAAAAATCGGAAAAAATGACAAATGACGTCTAAAAATAATAAAGTTAGTTAATTTATTATTATTATTTTTTAACAGAACATTAGTCCAAAACGTTTATTTTAATTTTTATAATAACAAATAAATGCTCAAAGTAAAGTTATACTGGAAACTGTACTTGAATTTAAATGCTCTTTAAAATGAGCTCAAGGCTGAAGTATAGAATAGGTAACACATACCTCCTATCAGGCTCACTTGAACATGTATCGATGTGTAGTTTCATCGATATATACGATATCAATATATCGATACCAGTGATATATTTGTGGCGCAGTGCACAGTGTTAACACATTCTGATCTACTTGTCCAACTGATCTATACTTTACTGGAAGGATGGATTTAGGATTTTTCTGTCCAGATTTTAGCAAACTAGACAGAACACATTCAAACACACATCGAAAGCGTGGACCTATATCGATAGGAGACATCTGGTTTTGACATTTTATGTCTTTACTTTGCTACATAAACTCGAAAATGTAACGCGGACAGCGTCACAAAAATATTTCTGATGGTTTTCGCTTACAACCGATTCGTTGCTACGGATCATTATCTTCGACATTTGAACATTCGCCACTCATTTGAAAGCTGTTGATTTACTTAATCTTTTTCCGTTAACCCCTGGTCATTCGGAACCTCAGTGACTACCCGATGGAACCATATTGTTTGCTAACTATGACAGTCCTGTGAGTGGTGATGATTAAGGTAACGGCACCGGTAGTGGCCACTGCTCCAGTAGTGGCCATTTTAAAGTTTATATTTGAGAAATAAGGATTCCCGGTCTCCTAGTGGCTTCAAACTTGCAGGAGGTACAGCTCATGTCATCTTGTAGTCAGAGGTTGAACTAGGAGTGCGCAGAGCATCATTGGAAATTGTGGTAAACTTCTCAATATGACCGTCCCTAGTTTCCTCGTTTGTTGGGCTGTATCCTAGAGCTTCTACTGGATAGAATCAATTTTGTTCATCTGGTATTGAATTTAATGATATTAAACACGTAAGGAGGGCAAAATGTCAAGTGGCCACTACTGAGACATGCACGTGGCCACTACTGGAAATTTCGTAATTTGATGTGGCCACTACTAGATCAAAATAAAGGTGTGAGAAAAAATTAATAAAAAATAGAAAAAATTGTTCTTTTGATAGTTTTAGGCAATGGATATGTTAGGGAAGAGTCGGGCTATATTCTAAATGAGTCCTGAAGAAAGTCAGTACTACTGTTGGCCCACAATTGTCAAAACTAAAGAAAAAATTCTTAACTGTGGCCACTACCGGTACCGTTACCTTATGTCTTCACAGTTTACCATTCGTTGCTTCGGAACCTCAGTGACCAATATGATACACAAGTGTAACAAAACGCTACTGGGGTAGGTGATGTAGCCTGGCTCGAATTCAATAAAATACCCACGGGTGTCGGAACAATGAGTCAACACGATCGCGAATTCAATTAAGTACCCTCGGGCGGTACGAAGTACGTGGTGTGTGTGCGGGAGGGGGCGCAAAGACATAAAATGTCCCTCGTGGTGTCGTAATTGTACGAAAGCTGATTGTTCTGTTTCGTAAGGTTTCAACTGTCATTGTTCGATTCTAATAGAAATCTAACGATTTTCAACAGCTATCGAAACAAGAATGTATGAATCCTTCGATTCTCCTAGGTATAGTTTTTCATTATGGCGACGGTCTGATAAGAGATGTGTTACCTATTCGCAACTTTAGCCTGAGCTAAAATATAGAAAAAACATCCAAATCCTCTTTGTCTTTGTTGGAATACAAAAATATTATTTTAGAACAACTTTTTTCACCATAAAATTGATATTTAACAATTTCTTTGCACGCCGAACGCTCACATTTCAAATCAATTTAAGATAAATGAAAAACGACAATTCTACGGTCATGCAACTTTGTTTTGGTGTTGATTCAGTCCCGATGTTGGTGATCTCAAAACCAGGCAAAAATTCTAACTTCAAAACGCTTAAAAGATTTTCGTTGGCGGTCACTTAAATTGTACTCAAATTCGTTTTCATACGTGACTATTGCATGCCACACGGCTGGCTGATTGCCCTATACATTGTTCGCGATGTAGGTGTAATATTTGTGGTAATAATTATTAATTAATATAAATTATCAACTGTAATATCTATCACGAGTATCTTAACAGCCACCTCATTTCTCCATGAAATAATATTTTATACTATGTAGATCATGTCCTATTCTGTTCAACATTTCAATAGATTTTGGCATCTGATTGTTTTTTGACTGGATGTATCAGTGATTTTCCTAAATTTCTTAATTTTGGCACGATTAGTGCAACCCCCGTTGCCAACTTGCCAGACAAGGATTTTCCCCCTTTTCTATATGTGTACCATCTTCAACGCACTAACTCTCGCATTTTTTATTACTCTGTCAAGCGATCGCCACAGTTTCATTCATATTAGAAAACAGGGAGCTTTCTCTCTACTCAATCAGTTTAAGTAGCAAAACTCGCTCGGGTAAAGGAGCAAATGGAAATTTAAACACAGGGTTTAGATTATGTAAGGTAAGGCTTCATGTCTTAAGTACCCATGTTTACTTCGGCCTTCTCTCTATAATCTCTCTTTGGTTCGTATTTGCACGATTTAAATACCCAGGTTCACAAATCTTGTTCAAGGTAATCAAATTATACAATTTTTGTTATGCGTAGTTAAAATCCCTCGATGGTTTTATGATTAGCGAAACATCCGCTTTCACCTCTCTCGCCTTCCACAACTCTTTGCAATCACGTTTGAAATTCACGAAATAACCGAGAGATATTCGGGAGAGCGAATTTAAAAATACTTCTCTTAAACACCCTCATTTCGTGACTGTCCATAAATACTCAAATTTTAAAATGGATAAATAAGATTGAAATTTTTAATTATATAAAAGCAAGAGCCCGCAATCACACGTTCAACGGATAACCCTTTTCTAATTGAGAACGAAAAGAGAACAATTTAAATGATAATTCCAACCGCATTCTTGTGCACAAAACCGAAAGGGTAGTTATTTTCGTTCTGTAATTTTTTTAAATGTACACTGGGTACCTAAATATTGAAAATGTAGCACAGTTGTGGGGTAGAGAACACCAATGACGTCTTGAGTCCCAAAATAAACAGCCAGGTTTCTTCAAAAGTCGAAGACAATCATAAAATCATTTGTTAAATTGGTATTTTAGGAAACAAAACTGTGCTTAAAATGCCAACTTTTTCCAAACGTGGTCTGGAAAATTAGAGGAGGGATAATTTAAGGATTTCAAAAAGTTCAAACTTGCATTTCTACCCTCTATAATGGGTTAAAATTGTGGTAGGTATACCACAAACATAACATTCAGAATTCTGTAGATGTTTCATTTGGTTACGAGATTATTATTATAATACCACGAATGGTCAGCGAAGTCATAGTAGAGATGTACTGCTCCTTGAAAAAGCATGTAGAAAATCCTACTGCAGCCAGAATAGCAGAAAACCCCACTCTACCATTAATACAAAGAAGACTAAAACGCAAAAGGCTACAAGATTAGATCGTTCAGTAAAAATTCACACGGCTGCGTCATATACTTTTTAGTGAAACCACTTCTGTGATATTCATCTATCTATATGCATCTATTTATTCTAAAAAAAAAGGAACTTAACACATTCGCTACAGACAGCCAACCTATGAAAGTTCCAAAAAACCGATATACTGTTTTTCACGTATTTCATCTAAACGTGTTTACGAGTTGAAAAAAGTTGTTTTGGTTTATTATTCAATAATAAACCACTGTAATCGCTCTTGAAAAAAAAATTCTAACCCCCCCTGAAAATTTCATGGTTTAAGTTTCAAAGGGTGTAGAATCCGAATCTGCAATAAAAAATTTTCCGTCCTTCCGCCGTACGCACGATTTCTCCCAAACGGCTGAAGCAAAAAAGCTGAAATTTTCAGGAGAAATCCATGTTGGTCCGACGACGCCTCAATTCTTGAGCCAGCTCTCTTAATTTAAAGTGCCCTTTAAGGGTTGTCAAAGTTTTGTAAAATCCCTAAAAACCTCAAAAAAAGTCAAGGCGGCCTACATTTGGACTTTTTTGAAGAACCTTCCATGAGGAAACGAATGAGCCCCTCCCCAGGTCCGTAGCTCAAACCATTCCCGATGTATGGCCCGATTTATGGTGCCAACATTTGCGTATTTTGGTTTATTATTGTTTTTGTTTCGATCGCAGTAACCTTGTGATGTAGTGAACGTGGATACTGGAGTGAACTCCTAAAAGGGTTTATAGCCGACACACGGGTTGAAGTATTCTGATAACCATAAAAAACGCGGCAAATTCTTTCACTGGGGTTTATTATTCAATTGGCTTGCGTTCATGATTTGAATTTCTACTAAGCTTTGGAGTGTGCGTGTTTCAGAAGTGATAGAGCGATTATTATTTGACACAAATATGATCAACTGATCAATCCAAATAGGTATTTTGGTTGAGAACAGATTTACGTGCTCTATGCATATCTCCTGAAATTCAATAATCGCTCTATCACCTGCGAAACACGCACACTCCAAAGCTTAGTATAAATTCAAATCATGAACGAAAGCCAATTGAATAATTAACCCCATTGAAAGAATTTGCAGATTTTTTCGATTACTGAAGGCAGTGATGACGTCATAACAACATGACGCGTATGCGCGTTAACTTGACAACTTGAGTATTGAAGTTGACGCACATGTGCGTCATACCGTTCACCTGGCAACTTGTATATTGAATGTTGATGAAGATCTGCATTGAGTACAGATGTTTTTGCAACGTGATAAACAAATAATGTGCTTATTTCAATTACATGCTTCAGCCAAAAAGTTCCTTGAAAAATAAAAATAAGTCATTTGTAGGTGTAAATTCGTATAAACAACGTGAACAATATAATTACTTTACTGACGACAAATTCGAAAATATCAGCCGTATAGTATCGTATTGGCTTATGACACCGAAAAAATATATTACTAATTGCGAAAATAGAAAAGAACTTAACTGAGCAACCTCCCTTCACGACGTTTGAAACACCACTGAGTTCACTGCACCGTAGCACAAAAAGTTCTAGGGGAAACTCAAAAACGGCCTTCGGAAACTACAACATCCAAAGATGCTCTGTGCGAAAGAAGATAATTATCCAATGAGCGAGGGCTCGAGGGTTGACAGCGTAAATCAAACCTACCATGACGCGAATGTGCGTCATTCCGTTAACTTGGCAACTTCATGATGACGCACATGTCCGTCATGCCGTAACGAGTGTGTTAAGTGATCTATTTCAACTGTTACTAATTTATATCTATAATATTCACCGTTATGTCCTTGTTCTATGTGTATTTATTCTAAATTGTTTACTATGGTTCTAATTTATTCTGTCTGTATGTAGTTATTTATTCTAAAAATCGGGTTGGGAAATTTGATTTCCTGAAACTGAACAACTGATTATTGGACAACCACTAGGTCCGGCTCCTACGTGTTCTACAACTCATTTCCGACCAAAAATGCCACTTAGCAATTTTTTGCCAGAGGCCTCGTTTCCGAGCTATTCGCGATTTAAGATTTTTTTCGTGTTTTCGATGTAATGTCATGAAAACTGTCATAACTCCCTCAATTGTGGAGATAGCTCAAATTTGATGACACCGTTGGAAAGAGCTTAAATTTTCTATCTGTTTGAGGTCGGAAACCTTTTTAAAATTGCATTGAAGATGTGCGATTGCTACGCGAAATGGCAGTTTTGTCAAAATCTTAAAATCGCCTGTTTCTCATCTCGCCTAGAAACCTCATGAATGCTTGACACAGAACTGTGCAGGCCTGGTAAAATGTGTGCCAAAATGTCAGCTTTCCAACGGTGTAGTCGGTTTTGGTTTTTAAAAAATAGTTTTAGTTAAGGAAATGGTGTTTAACTGCAGAAAAACGTGTGTTTTCTGTTAAAATTGAGGTTTTTCCAAAAGTCTCGACGACCTCTCAAGTAACGATTTGAGTTAGTTTTGCCGGATGGATAAACCCGTTCGTTGTGAACTGCTGTCCGGCCAAAGTCAGGATAATCGAAGAGCCGAGAGACGGCTATTGTTTGTGTTCATTTACGATTGATTGCGATGAGTTGCATTCATCTTTTTGCTGACACTATGGACCCTTATCAAACCAGGCTTCCGTATCATTTAAATCTTAACAATCTTGTTTAAACTCTAACTCTTTGTATGAACTCGATTTAAACCCCAATATCTTACCATTGTCCAACAGCTGGATAACTTGTTCGAGTCAATAAACATTTTACTAAAACTGAATTTGGTCAGAAACAACAAATCATCAACATTGCAACACCCAATGCTACGGCCAAATCAGATTGGGGTTGATAATACACGGCGCACAAAGCAACCCCTCCTTCAAGACCGGGGGGTCGTGCGGGTCATTGCATATCCTCGCGCCTGACCAAGACAATGCCTCCTCCGTAGCTTTCCCAATTTCCAGCATTAAGTCTTTTTTAGTGATACAGGGAGCCCCAGGACTTATGCACAATCCGACTTCTACGTGTTCTACAACTCATTTCCGACTGCGATGAGTTGCATTCATCTTCGACACTTCTGGAAAAACCTCAATTTTAACAGATAACACACGTTTTTCTGCAGTTAAACTATTTTTAAAAACCAAAACGACTACACCGTTGGAAAGCTGACATTTTGACGCACGTTTTACCAGGCCTGCACAGTTCAGCGTCAGGCATTCATGGGGTTTCTAGGCGAGATGAAAAACGGGCGATTTCAAGGTTTTGACAAAACTGCCATTTCGCGCAGCAATCGCACATCTTCAATGCAATTTAAAATAAGTTTTCTCACATGAAATAGATAGTTAATTTAACGCGCGAGTTATGACAGTTTTAATGACTTAAGATCGAAAACACGAAAACAATCTTAAATCGCAAATAGCTCGGAAACGAGGCCTCTGGCGAAAAATTGCTAAGTTGCATTTTTGGTTGGAAATGAGTTGTAGAACACGTAGGAGCCGGATTGTGCATAACTCCTGGGACACCCTGTATAATTTACTTAGCTCAACTGTAGGCAATACAGTTGCATAAAAATAAATAAATAATAATAATAATTTTGATAACAATAGATCTCAACTGAAAACTTTGTCGGTAGGTTTATTCAAGGTGAAAAATTCATTGAAATTTGAGACCATGTCAAACGACACAACGATCGAGGATTTAATGAGCGGGAGCTGCAAAAGGGGAACACTTCCCACGGAATTGGGGGACGCAGTGCAGCATTGTCCCGGCTGCCTCTGTCAGAGTAAGCGCCTCTACTGTGAAGACTGCTTGAAAAGCAAGAGGAAGATAGCAAGCAACAGGTATACATCAACATTGCAACTACATGTGTACAATTCGAAATACGTTTAAACTAACTGCTGTTTCATCAACCTTTAGTGGACCAAAACGTTCAGTATCATAAATTGCAATTTAGTTAGCTGGCCAAAGTTTTTGGTGCGTTTTTCCAATAACTCTGGTAGGATTTGTGCTGGATACGGGAATAGGAGGCTCACCCCAACCAATTAACCAAGATACTGGAATATCCAATGATTAAACTGCCATAGACTGAAGGTAGTGGAATTTAGTTCGGACGTGACACCTGATCAATCAGACGATTTTAAGTACCTACCCCAAGGTGTGTGTATACCCGGAATTTTAATTTTTTTTTACTGATTTCATTTTTTGATTAATTCCTTCATAAATTTTGTCCCCTTCAAAGTAGTCCCCACTGCGGATGGCCATCGAAACATAAAATATCGATATATCGATGTTTGATAGTATCGGCGTTAAATATCGATGCCGATTTATATCGTAGGTTAATCATCGATAGTAGGCAGTCGAACTACCGATAGTACCTATCGACCGAAAAATATCGATAGTTTTAGAAAAACTGACACAAAATAAACAGAAAAGAAGAAAAAAAGAATCAACCGTGAACAAGATATAATCTAAAAAACGCTGCAAATTCTTTCACTGGGGTTTATTATTCAATTGGCTTGCGTTCATGATTTGAATTTCTACTAAGCTTTGGAGTGTGCGTGTTTCACAGGTGATAGAGCTATTATTGAATTTCAGGAGAAATGCATGGAGCACGTAAATCTGTTCTCAAGCAAAATACCTATTTGGATTGATCAGTTGATCATATTTGTGTACCTCCTGAAATTCAATAATCGCTCTATCCTGTGAAACGCGCACACTCCAAAGCTTAGTAGAAATTCAAATCATGAACGCAAGATAATTGAATAATAAACCCCAGTGAAAGAATTTGCAGCGTTTTTTTATTGAACCTCAATACCCCCCCCCCCCCCCCCCCCACGATAAAACATAAATATTTTATCAAGTTCTTTAGCTCTCGTATTGCGTTAAAACTTCCCCAAACCCAAATTTAAACGATGTAGCCAAAGGTAGACTGATGTAGAGGAGGCACACAAATATCATCAACTGATCAATCCAAATAGGTGTTTTTGTTGAGAACAGATTTACGTGCTCTATGCATATCTCCTGAAATTCAATAATCACTCTATCACCGGTAAAACACGCACACTGCAAAGCTTAGTAGAAATCCAAATCACGAATGCAACTCAAATGAATAAAATTGAATAATAAACTCCACTGAAAGAATTTGCAGTGTGCGTTGCACAGGTGATAGAACGATTATTGAATTTCAGGAGGCACACAAATATGATCAACTGATCAATCCAAATAGGTACTTTGGTTGAGAACAGATTTACGTGCTCTATGCATATCTCCTGAAATTCAATAATCGCTCTATCACCTGTGAAACACGCACACTCCGAAGCTTAGTACAGATTCAAATCATGAACGCAAGCCAATTGAATAATAAACCCGAGTGAAAGAATACTTATTTACCCCAGTAATAGTATTGAATAATGAATCCCCAGTAATAATATTTACCTATATATTATCAGCGTTTCATATCAGAATGCTTCAACCCGTGTACCGGCTATAAACTACAAGTATCCACATCGGCTATCACTCCAGAAACCACATTCACTACAACTCGACGCCTTCGGCATCACTAGGTTACAAACAAACAATAATAAACCAAAAAACGCCAATGTTGGCACCATAAATCGGGCCATACATGGGGAATGGTTTGACCTACGGACGTGGGGAAGGGCTCATTCGATTCCTCATGGTATGTCCTTCAAATAGGTAAATATTTAGGCCGATTCGACTTGTTTTGAGGTTTTTAGGGATTTTACAAAACTTTTACAGCCCTTAAAGGGCACTTTAAATTGAGTGAGAGAGCTGGCTCAAGAATTGGGGCGTCGTCGGACCAAGATGGATTTTTCCTGAAAATTTCAGATCTTTTGCTCCAGCCGTTTCGGAGATATCGTGCGTACGGCGTACGGACGGAAAAATTTTTATTGCAGATTCGGATTCTACACCCTTTGAAACGTAAACCATGAAATTTTCAGGGGGGTTAGAATTTTTTTTCCAGAGCGATTACAATGGTTTATTATTGAATAATACAGTAAAAGAACAACACAACACTTGCTGAAAAACCTCAACAAGTTGTTGTCAACAACCGCACTCTTCAAATTTTCCTATGGAACCTCCAAACCACTACTCTTCTTCTATTTTTATCGTCTTGGGACAAGACTCTTAGGCAGCCAAAACCACTACTTGATATGCTAAGGATATTATCGGAGGAAGATATCGATATTTCGATACTATCGACTATCTATGGCCATCCCTAGTCCCCACTAGATATTATGCACTTATCCCAACGTTTTTTAGAATTCTCACTTCTGGAACTCGATCTTTGGGATAGCTTTGAGCTCTTGCAGCGATGCACTTTTAATGTCATCAATGCTTGTGAAACGACGATCCTTTAAAGTTTTATTTGTACTTGGAAAAAGGGAATAAGTCACCAAGGGTCTTTTTTGGGAAACCTGAGTTGCCGTTGACTTAATTTAGCGATTCCTGTGCAACTTCCATTCGGTGTTATGTTGTTCAAAATTCAACAATTTTGGGACAATGTTGCTGCCAAACGTTCTTTTCGTAGGCAAAATGTTTGCAAAAATTTCATGGCATGAGCCAATCGATATGCCAACATCATCAGCGACTTCTCTGATTGTGATTCGGGATCATTCATAATCATTGCTTCCACTTTTTCCAAGTCTTCTTGACCATCTTGGGAACGCTTATACCACTCGTAAAGACTTGTTTTTTGGTTTATAATTTAATAATAAACCATTGTAATCGCTCTGGAAAAAAAAATTCTAACCCCCCTGAAAATTTCATGGTTTACGTTTCAAAGGGTGTAGAATCCGAATCTGCAATAAAAATTTTTCCGTCCGTCCGCCGTACGCCGTACGCACGATATCTCCGAAACGGCTGGAGCAAAAAATCTGAAATTTTTAGGAAAAATCCATCTTGGTCCGACGACGCCCCAATTCTTGAGCCAGCTCTCTCACTCAATTTGAAGTGCCCTTTAAGGGCTGTCAAAGTTTTGTAAAATCCCTAAAAACCTCAAAACAAGTCGAATCGGCCTAAATATTTACCTATTTGAAGAACATACCAGGAGGAATCGAATGAGCCCTTCCCCACGTCCGTAGGTCAAACCATTCCCGATGTATGGCCCGATTTATGGTGACAACATTTGCATTTTTTGGTTTATTATTGTTTGTTTGTAACCTAGTGATGCCGATAGCGCCGAGTTGTAGTGAATGTGGTTACTGGAGTGATAGCCGATGTGGATACTTGTAGTTTATAGCCGATACACAGGTTGAAGCATGTATGAAACGCTGATAATATATAGGTAAATATTATTACTGGGGATTATTATTCAATATTATTACTGGGGTAAATAATTTGAGAACAAGTTGAGAAACGATATGCGTGCTCCATGCATATCTCCTGAAATTCAATAATCGCTCTATCCTGTGAAACACACACTCCAAAGCTTAGTAGAAATTCAAATTATGAACGCAAGCCAATTGAATAATAAACCCCAGTGAAAGAATTTGCAGCGTTTTTTCTTTTGAAGTAGCAGGTTTACTATAGGACTTCTTTGCAACTTTTGGCAAACATTGTTACACTTCAATTTTTTTCTATTATCCATTTTTTAACAATCGAAAATTGCCGAACTTTTGAAGATACGTCAAACATTAGTGGCTGCCACAGATAAAGTAAACCATGAATACAGCTTAGAATTGTGTCTTACTTCAGGGATATGTATACCAACAAAATAAAAACAATTAATTCGACAATTGGACTGTACAAAATTTATACATTCCGGGTATTTTCTGAACGTACCTCGTAAACCAGGAAATGAATGAATCGAGGCTGACATAACCCATTGCCCACTTAGAGAGCTTGAAAAACAGAAAGACAGCGAGGATAGTTCGCTCTCCCAGCTTGGGGCGCCCTGGGCGTACATTGATCTTATCGTTTCCATATTGGTGGGTTTGTTACTACCCAGTCAGTCCACTGTTGAGTTCGTTTTTGTTTGTAAAGCTTGATAAAAATATGCAAGTTATTTCGTTAGAGCTATTCAGGAGTGTTCACCTTGATCTCTCGATTAATACAGATGGAAGCACCTGCTTAACAATTATAATGCAAGTTAGAATAGAGAACAGGTGAAAGTAATGAATCAGTATTTTCAAACTGCTTGCTTGCTATTTGCACACAAAAGTGACATTTGAAGTAGGAACATCTATCCAAATACGTCACCCGCCTATCCCTTGCATCCAAGCTTTTGTAAATGTCAGGTATAATGATCTACTTCCCTCACTGGTTTCATTTAAATTACATTTTGTGTTATTTCATTTGTGTGAAGACTTAAGATGGGAGTATCATATTAGCTCTATGGTTCAGAAACTCCGTAAATTTATTCATATTTTTTATAGATTGAGGGGATGTCTTGACAAGAAAAATTTAATTACTATATATAAAGCTCTTGTGCAAAGTGTCATTAGTTTCGGTATTTTAGCCTGGGGTGGCGCTTCAGCGTCTATCCTAAATCCGCTTTGTATTGTCCAAAAATCAATCCTAAAAGTAATCGCCAGGAAGCCACGCCGGTTCCCCACCTCTGACTTATTCAAAGCTGTCCAGGTATTCTCAGTTCAACAACTGTATGTCAAAATAGCTATTACTTTTTTTCACAAACACCCCGATTACTTCGTGTATCCTAGACATAGCATATACCCAGCTCGCCTCACTTCTAAGGCGGTAATACCAGCTCCCCAATCTCGTTTATGGTGTACCTCAAAGCATATATTTTTCAGTATGCCTTATATATTGCGGTCTCTCCCAGCCGACATGACCATACCTGGAAATTTTTCGCGTGCCGTTTATAAAACTAGAATTTTTACATGGTTGATAACCCAAGGTCCTATAAACTGTTCCAATTTACTGACTAGTGTTTATGTGTCATGATTTTGTCTGTTTTTTTACTTCTATGGTGTTTATCTTTACCTACCTATATAATGATTGTATTCTATCCATCAAATTCGTTTGGGATTGTCACTTGGGTTCATAGAAATTTATTCTAATTTAGCAATCTTTTTTTTGCATCCTTATTTTCTTCATCTGATCACTTTTGGGTCGTTTTTGTAAAAATTGGTGTATTAGGTAATGTTACCTGTTTAACTCAACTCCCCCGAACCGCACAGGGTCGTACCCTATGGTTCTTGGGGTATATTCCATTGTATAAATATACTATAATTTTTCCTTTGTGTTGCCGTATTAATTTACAACTATGATATTTTTTTTTTTTTTGTAATTTTTTTTTTTTTTTTTTTTTTTTTTTTTGGAATAAACTTTCTTTCATTCATTCATTCAATTCATGTGTCGTGTTATTTACATTTGTCATATGTAACTTGTGGGTTTAATACGCAACACTTTGGTTGAAAAAATTACACGTCGTGAGACAAGATATTAACGTAAATTTTTTTTTTTTTTTTGCGATTTGAAGGAAAGAGAAGACTTTACTGGCAGCCACGTACACGATTTTGGTCTCTGTCATCAGCGCTGGCGTGTACCACTATTTGAACGAAAGCTGTAGAACCTCCAAACAAGAATCTTTAATCGCACAATGGATCAATTCCATTTTGAAGTTCTACGCTTGAACTATCTTAATGTAACGAATAAAAATAAGTAGTAACACTGATTGTATTCAATTATCAATTTTCATAGGCTGCTTTCCGCAACCTCAAGTCCACCTAGAAAATACCTCAGGTTCATAACGTTCTCTGGAAAACATATTTAAGGGAAATATGAGTTTTTCCCCCAAGAAAACTGTAAACAATGATCCCAGTGTAATAGCAATGAGGCAATCATGATTAAAATTAAAGGCAGACCAATGTGACAATAGTTTTTAGTTCAATACCTAATCGCGCCACTATTCCTTCCACAACGTGACTTTCAAAATACTGCTACGAAGTGGTTAAGTGCACCACGAAACGAATCCAACCGAAGTACTTAATCCCAGAATGCCAATATGGAGTGAATTTTAGCCCTTCTGCAATGTAAAGAGATATTTCAAGCGTTTCGTTGACAGCTACCACGCTGCCAATCCGGCTATTCATTCTGGATTTGTGACCCGACGAGGGGTCGATTCATTTAAAGCGCCATCTGCGTTTGGTTTCTGAGAGTAATGGGATTAATAAATACTCCATGTTATTAATAAGATGCATTCGATGAAGTCAAATTTACTCTAATGGCTCCTGACCCATAACTAATTGACGTTTAATTGTAGATTAAGAACGATAATTAAACAATTTTTTTTGGAAATTTATTCATCGCTCTAATTAGGTACGAATTGAAAACTGTTTTATACTACTATTGTTTTACTGCGCTCCATTACTATTGTTTCATTGAACTGATGATTTTAAACAGTTAATTACATTGGCAAATTCCTTTCGCAGCTAGCTTTTCATCAATTTTCTATCCTTATGGAAACAAATTATCAGGATGGAGTAAAAAATACTCCTTGTAGGCCTTATTCCATTTGGTGGGGCATGCTGTCATGTTAGCATTCTACGGTCGAACCCTGGTGTAATGGAAAATTGCTGGGGTTTTAGAATGAAGCTTAGCAGAGCTACAGTACCGTTCAAATTAATGGAAACAAGGCTCCAAAAACAACAATTTTCAGTAAAATTCGAAATTTGTTATTATTGTAATGGTAAAACATACCTAATATGTTAAACATGTTGTGTTATGAACATGTTATGTTGAACATATATGTTCAATATGGGATATGGCCTCCCTTGTTATCAATGACCAATTGTACTCGTTTTGGCATGGAATCCATTAGGGATTTACAGTTTTCTTTAATTTTATCACTGTGGAACCACAGCTTGATGACGCCACTGATCATTTTCTCTTTCGTGGTGCAGTCCTGTTTTCCCTATGATTGCTTCAGTGTAGCCCACAATTTCTCAGTTGGGTTCAAATCAGGGGAGTTCCCGGGACAATCCTGCATCTTGATGTAGTGATCAGCAATGAATTTCTTCGATGCTTCAGAATTGTGGCATGGAGCAAGATCAGGCATGAAAATGCCACCCAGGATTTTGGTTTATTAATCAATAATAAACCATTGTAATCGTTCTGGAAAAAAAAACTCTAAACCCCCCTGAAAATTTCATGGTTTACGTTTCAATGGGTGTAGAATCCGAATCTGCAATAAAACTTTTTAGAGCGTTAGAATTGGCAGTTTTTGTAGTGGTAAATTTACACCAAATTCAAAATTTGGTTTATTATTCACTAATAAACTATTGTAATCGCTCTGGAAAAAAAATTCTAACCCCCCTGAAAATTTCATGGTTTACGAATCTGCAATAAAAATTTTTCCGTCCGTCCGCCGTACGCACGATTTCTCCAAACGGCTGGAGCAAAAGATCTGAAATTTTCAGAGAAAATCCATCTTGGTCCGACGACGCCCCAATTCTTGAGCCAGCTCTCTCACTCAATTTAAAGTGCCCTTTAAGGACTGTCAAAGTTTTGTAAAATCCCTAAAAACCTCAAAACAAGTCGAAGCGGCCTAAATTTGTACCTATTTGAAGAACATACCATGAGGAATCGAATGAGCCCCTCCCCACGTCCGTAGGTCAAACCATTCCCGATCTATGGCCTGATTTATGGTGCCAACATTTGCGTTTCTGGGTTTATTATTGTTTGTTTGTAACCTAGTGATGCCGATAGCGTCGAGTAGTAGTGAATGTGGATACTGGAGTGATAGCCGAAGTGGATACTTGTAGTTCATAGCCGATACACGGGTCGAAGCATTCTGATATGCATGAAACGCTGATAATATAAAGGTAAATATTATTCAATATTACCTATTACTGGGGTGAATAAGTATTCTTTCACTGGGGTTTATTATTCAATTAGCTTGCGTTCATGATTTGAATCTGTACTAAGCTTCGGAGTGTTTCACAGGTGATAGAGCGATTATTGAATTTTAGGATATATGCATAGACCACGTAAATCTGTTCTCAACCAAAATACCTATTTGGATTGATCAGTTGATATATTTGTGTGCCTCCTCTACATCAGTCTACCTTGCTACATCGTTTAAATTTGGATTTGGGGAAGTTTTAACGCAATACGAGTGCCAAAGGACTTGATAAATTATAGATGTTTTTATTGTGGGAGGGTATTGAGGTTCATAAAAAAACGCTGCAAATTCTTTCAATGGGGTTTATTATTCAATTGGCTTGCGTTCATGATTTGAATTTCTACTAAGCTTTGGAGTATGCGTGTTTCACAGGATAGAGCGATTATTGAACTTCAGGAGATATGCGTGGAGCACGTAAATCTGTTCTCAACCAAAATACCTATTTGGATTGATCAGTTGATCATATTTGTGTGCCTCCTGAAATTCAATAATCGCTCTATCCTGTGAAACACGCACACTCCAAAGCTTAGTAGAAATTCAAGTCATGAACGCAAGCCAATTGAATAATAAACCCCAAATGGAATTTGCAGCTAAAGTTAAAGCCTTAAAGTTGGGGTAACACTCGGGATTGAAGGACTTCTTTATACTTCTCTGAGTTCATCATTCCTTCAACTGGACAGAGAGATAATGGACAAAGGAATGATGTTTCCATTAATTCGAAGCAATTAACTTAATTAAACTTAGCCTTTGGATAGCTCTTAATCCACACATATGCTCCCCAGGAATGCAATTCGAATTAAAGACCTTGCAATAAAATCTATGGAAACTATGGAAATGGATTAGACTATCAAGCTCTAAACTTCGAAAACAAATCAAGTTTCTTTGATAGCATAATCCAAGCCACCTGAAGCATCTAGTACTTCTCAGCGTAAATTCTATAGTCTGAAACAACCTTGAATCAAGGAAGAAATCTGTGTTGTAAGGATTGAACGCTACAACTTATTTAATAAAGAGGACCATCTTTTTTCAACTTCGAAGAAAGCGCGACGCATGAAAATGAGAAGCCTGCGACCTACATGCCAACGACTGAGCACCTGTTACGTTGTCCGGAGTAACTCCCGTTCACACGGACAATGAGAGGTTATGAAATATCACCTCCATGCCGAGTGGTTTACTGCGCCCAATTCCCACCAAAAACGTTAGCGGCTCATCAAGTCAAGGCTGAACATGCAATATATGGTTATGGTATGGGAGTTCTGCCTTGTGTCATACTCGTTAACTGGGGTAACCAGGTACCCACCTACCTGGACATCGTCTTTCACTTATTCTGAATAATAGACAGTATCATTCAGCTCACAGAGTTCACCAGTGTCGAATGCAGATATACAGGGTGTCCCATATATGTGGGCCCATTAAGGAATTACAGCCATACGGTGCGAGCTATCAAAAAATTGAACTGGACCTTTTCTATAATATTTTCACTCTGCTTGAAGGTGGTGGAACCCGTTTTTCATTTTTCGACGTTTTAGTGCCTCAAATCTTCGATTGAAACTTAAGTTACCTCTTGACCCCCTTTTTTTATAGTTTTCGATTCTACGTTGAATTTGGAAGACAAAATGCATTGTTGAAAATTTTTTTAGAGACTTCGTTTCAGAGTTATTTCAGTTCTTGCGAACGACAAAAATCGACGAATTCTTTTAGAAAAAACGCTTTTCTTCAATTATCTTCAATATTTTCTAGATTTTGACCACATTTTTGAAATCAGCATCAAATTTCCTATCAGCAGAAGCCAGTTTCCATAATCAGAGAATTTACATTACAGTTGAAGCGCTAACGATTTGAGAAAATGAAGTTTTCCTCAACTTTTGGTTGATGAAAAAATGTTTAAAAAAAAGATAAAATTTAATAGCGCTTGAATAATTCAGTTTTCTACTCATTAATCAGCTTTCGGAAATTAGTAACTCTTATTCAATGCGATCATACCTATTTTTAATTTGGCGGAAAAACCACGAAGAACCTATGTTGAAGAACATTTGAAACTGAGCTCCTTCTTGTGGACTAGTCTAGGTTGACTTGATTATGAAGAGCAGAGTTCAGAGTGAACTATTAGTATCAAGAAACTGTAGTTTTGTTGATTCTTGAATGTATTTAAAAAAATGTGCCGCAAAGAGATTTCTAGTCAGTTGCGTTGCAACGCGTCGAAAATGCCAACTGCTGCGTTTACTCCTTCAGAGATATTGGGTTTTCCGTTTACAGAAGCAAGGGGGTCAAATTGAAACGTAGGTAATTTTAGTAGGATAAAAAGTGCCAATAAAACGTGTATAGTAAAATTGGTAAGAGTACTACTTATTTACTACCACTTGATGCAAGAACTGAAATGTCAATCCTCCGATGATGATTGTTGATGATGGAAACTGGGTTCTGTTGATAGGAAATTTGATGCTGATTCCAAAAATGTCGTCAAATTCTAGAAAAATATTGAAGATATTTGGAGAAAAGCGTTTTTTTCCAAGATAATTCGTCGATTTTTGTTGTTCGCAAAAAGTGAAATAACTCTGAAACGAAGTCTCTAAAAAAAATTTTCAACGATGCATTCTCTCTTTCAAAATGAACGTAGAATCGAAAACTAAAATAAAAAGGGGGGTCAAGAGGTAACCTCAAGTTTCAATCAAAGATTTGAGGCCCTAAAACATCGAAAAATGAAAACGGGTTCCACCACCTTCAAGCAGAGTGAAAATACTATAGAAAAGGTCCAGTTCAATATTTTGATAGCTCGCACCGTATGGCTGTAATTCATTAAATGGGGTACAGATGGGATACCCTGTAGAATATAATGTTTGCACTCAATATGGAATCCTTATGCATCTGTGGAGACAGATTTTGGCTATAAGGGTGATTCTCAAACTACGGGCAAATTCGTGTGAATGGCACACTGTGCCGTTCAAAATCGGCTGGCTTTCAACGTTTCCCACTTATCTGCATACAT
The DNA here is from genome assembly GCA_031894815.1 of Creontiades dilutus. Classification (NCBI taxonomy): domain Eukaryota; kingdom Metazoa; phylum Arthropoda; class Insecta; order Hemiptera; family Miridae; genus Creontiades; species Creontiades dilutus. The sequence goes on from JAVIWC010007544.1 coordinate 745,912, forward strand.
TTATTGATAACTAGAATAATTTCCACGTTTTTCATTGTCATGACCTACAACTGTATCGAGGTTCCCAATTTTGAGTTGGTTTTTCGAATATTCTACCTGAGATTTAAAATTATATGAAAATTCTCTCGTTTTTAGTGACATCTGAAGAGCAGCTCTCAATGGTTTTTCGACCCCTGCTCCAACTTTTCAATTTCTCATCACTGCACTTTATTCAGGTCACTTTAGTGTAGGGTAATTATCATGGACCAAAAAGAATGTGATCCTGAGGGAACAAAACGGGGACTTTCGAGGAAGTTCTTGTTTTGATGGTAGTGACTAGTGGCAGCTTTGAATCGCCCTAAAGGTAGGTGGTGTGTTTTCTGATCAAGCGAGAACATCTGCAAACATGTTAGTATGTTTATTCAATTTAATTTTAATGGCCCTAGTTGCTCATTGTCAGTGCTAGTTTAGGGGTATTTGATTCAATTAGGTATTTAAGGAAAAGTCGGCAATCAAGCTTAATAAAAACTATAATTAACAATTTCGTCTTAAAACTAAATATCTATTAATTACCCATAAACTAAAGTCTCTCCTCATATGGTACCTTAACGTCGAGAACGGTGGGGTGACAGCTTGTTCCGAACGCGAGGGGGACTGCTTCGAGCTGGATACTACGACGGGGCTATTTGTCTTAAGAGTATTGGAAGTGGTAGGAAACAACAGCGAATTGTTTCCTTGCGCAGCTTTCTCCGGACTAAATTTTGTGCAGTTCGCTGCTTCCTAAGAAAACTCCTGCCGTCTTCAATTTCCCGGGTAGAAGGCCGCCTTGAGCAGGTGGAGGGGACACTTGACGCTTTCCGTGGACCCGACATCACCTATCATGTTTGATCCCAAAATTTTCTTTCTACCCACTTATTCTCTTGGAAGGCCTTATCACATTGCATTTTTAAAATCTCACGAAAAGTCCAGTCGTATTGGAAGAATCTCTGTTGAAAGTCCGAACTGTCATTGTCATGTACGTGAACATAACAAAATTGTCATTGCCGTGACCGAAACCGCCACGTTATTGTTATGACTTCTATCAAATTTGAATTTTGCGGAGAATAATGGGATGTCTTGAATGACTGGGCATCAGAAAGACATCCAGGGAGGCCAATTAAGTGATAAACATACAAAAACCTAGCAAAAGAAACACTTATATTCTTAAATGTCAGGACCTGGAAAGTTTGAGAATCGCCCATAAACCGATTTCTTCCAATACTTATGGGGGTTTTACACCCTAGTTCTATTTACCAAATTTCCCTTCTAGATCTGAGTCAAACATGGGACTCACGGCTTCACAGTTTACAAAAATACATTTCTCTGATTCGTAAAGATCGTATCAATTTGGATCCAGAGATATAGTGAACCCTCAATTAATCCTTTATCGTGCTGTTCGAAAAAACTTTCCTGTGACCCTTCGGGGTGTTTGGAAATAGATCAAAAACGCAGACGATTGCGTACGATTTATTTGGGATTTCATGAAGGTGAATGGAGCGGGAAGAAGAGGCTCGGAGGAGGTGATTGAGGTGAAAACCGTTTGACCTGATTCCAAACAGGATGAGAATCGCACATGTTTCGGAGTCGGAGCTAAACAAAAGGAAAAGGAACCGGTCGCCAGTCAGGGGGATAACGAACGAGATCGCTTGGGATTGTAGAAGACTCAACGGCGGGATATGGCCGGTGGACGAGACACTGTTATGTTAAACACACCAATTTTTCACCATCGCAACGGCAGACATTCGTGGGAACTCCGCTTTTCGGTTCCAGTTGAATTGAGGTTGAATGGAATTACTACGAAACGCCGAGAAGATCGGGCTGCGAGCAAAGAGCTTGAGTTTATAAACACGCCTTCCTTCAATTTTAAATGACAATAGAATATAGAGACTTCTCTATTCCGTATACGTGAAGGGTGACAATGCAACCATCAATTGCGGACCGACTACGGAATAAGAAAATGAAAAGAAATAGCTAAACAGGCAATGTTGGGGCTATTCATATTCATAAATCAGGAAATATGAGATACAATACGAATATGGATATGAATAAGTATAAAATGCCTGCGTGTCATGAGAGTTGGTCAAATTACAAAACTGTCGCAATTACCTACAAAAGTACAAAATACTCAAGTACAATATACGCAAGTACAAAATAATCGCAATTTCCGAATCCCAAAAGTGACCCCGAAACCTCACAACGACACGAACAATCATTATTCAAGAGTAGTCAACCGGAGCGTTAGAATTGGCAGTTTTTGTAGTGGTAAATTTACACAAAATTCAAATTTTTTGTAAAATTTGCCAACAATTTACTTACTTGTTTTTTTTGTATAACTCTGGAAAATTGACCCTTTCATTAATATACTTTTCACAAATTACCCTTTTCTAAAATAAATGTTAAGAATTCGAATGTTAATTTTGGTTTGTTTTGGTTTATTATTCAATAATAAACCATTGTAATCGCTCTGGAAAAAAAAATGTCTAACCCCCCTGAAAATTTCATGGTTTACGTTTCAAAGGGTGTAGAATCCGAATCTGCAATAAAAATTTTTCCGTCCGTCCGCCGTACGCCGTACGCACGATTTCTCCCAAACGGCTGGAGCAAAAAATCTGAAATTTTCAGGAATAATCCATCTTGGTCCGACGACGCCCCAATTCTTGAGCCAGCTCTCTCACTCAATTTAAAGTGCCCTTTAAGGGCTGTCAAAGTTTCGTAAAGTCCCTAGAAACCTCAAAACAAGTCCAAGCGGCATGAATGTAAACTTATTTTAAGAACATACCGTCAGGGTTTATTGTTTGTTTGTAAATGATGTATGGCCCCGAGTTGTAGTCCCTGGAGTGATAGATGTGAATACGTAGGTCAAACCATGATATCATGAAACCCATGTATGGCCCGATTTATGGTGCCATTACATTATGCGTAAATAACTATTTTTTGGTTTATTATTGTTTGTTTGTAACCTAGTGATGCCGATATGCATAGAGCACTTAAATCGGTTCTCAACCAAAACACCTATTTGGATTGATCAGTTGATGATACTTGTGTGCCTCCTCTACATCTGTCTACCTTTGGCTACATCGTTTAAATTTGGATTTGGGGAAGTTTTAACGCAACACGAGTGCTAAAGGACTTGATAAATTATAAATGTTTTTATTGTGGGAGGGGGGATAGAGGTTCAATAAAAAAAACGCTGCAAATTCTTTCACTGGGGTTTATTATTCAATTGGCTTGCGTTCATGATTTGAATTTCTACTAAGCTTTGGAGTGTGCGTGTTTCACAGGGTGGAGCGATTATTGAATTTCAGGAGATATGAATGGAGCACGTAAATCTGTTCTCAACCAAAATACCTATCGATCATATTTGTGTGCCTCCTGTTTTCACCCGTTTCGCCAGCTCAAAAAAGTTGGTTCCCCATTAGGGCGATAGGAAATTTAACGCATTTTCAATAGTGGGTTCAGATTTGAAATCGCACGCAAAATGTGGGAGATATGGCCGTTTTAATGCGGTAAGGTCGAAAAAACGAGAAAAATCTTAAAATTGAAAAAAAAACCGCATTTCCAAGGGTGTAAAAAAAAATTGCTAGGAGGCATTTTCGATCAGAAATTTTCCGTAGAATCTTCTCCTGGCCTGTGACCATCACGAAATGTAACTACCTCGTAGAGCAGAGAATGTCAACTCAGAAACAGGAATTTTCCCTGTTGAAGGACTGACTATTCACTTTATAAGTGACACATAGTTATGGCTCAAGTAAAGTGGAAATTATAGAAATATTGTTTGATTCAGTCACATCGCCATGTTCCGTAGTGGTGTTGGGGAAGTAATGACCGCTCCATTATAAAATAATAAAGAAAAAAAGGGCAGGGGAAAAGTTTGAGCGAACTTGTGGTTTACTCGCTGTTATAATCTTTGGATTCCAATCAACAATAAATTATAGAATTGTGACATAGTGAACTTTAGAATTGGGCCACAGAGTGGTGTGGTAGTAACGGTAGAATAGTCCACGGGACGTCTTGAAGTTCCGAGATGCGAAAGGTGGCACGTGAAAGGGAACAAGTGTCCTTGACATATTGTGCTCCTTGCGGCACTCGGATCCTTCTTATACCAATAAGTATAAACGGACTTCACTTCTCCAGACACGAAATAAAATCTTAAGATGGCGTTTCGTTGAGTCCAATTAAGGTCTGCCAATACATAATAGAATTTAAATTCTCAAATTAGTTGGTGTCGAAACACAAATTCCTGAGTGGGTCAACGTGAATTACAAACATAGTTCAAAGCATTGACTGTTTGGTTTATTATTTTCAATAATCCCCTTCATATTTTGTCATTTTACGTTTCAAGGTGCGTAGATTCAAAATTTACAATGTCCAACCGCCTAAAGTCTTTGGAAATGGTGTAAAAAATCCGTTCTTTTCGCGAATGGACTCCACTTGGGATCTAGATGATCCCTAGTCGCATAGACATAGGGATGGGACATCGAAATCGATATGATCGAAATATCGATGTTTTGCTTCGATATTGCGATGTTTTGCTTCGATATTACGATGTTTTGCCATCGATGCCACATGTTCGATGATTCGATGGTGTGTTGGCTCCGATTACATCGGTTTGGTTTGGTTTTCTATTTGGTTCACAGAAAAAATTCCATCTAGTTTGCTTGCTACCTAACGTGAAAAAAGAGAAATATTAAAAATTCTTTCAACTGCCGTAGTATTAGCGAATTTTCGAAGAAAAAGAAACTACCTATTGTTCTCGGTCTAAAATATTTAAAATGAGAATTTTCAAAAAAATGTTTGCAACAAAATCCGTGTTGAAGCATTCTAAATCCATTGTCAAAAGACACCAAAAACACATTCCAGACGATAACTCGCGATAAAATTGAGATTAAAACTCAAATTTTCACAAAACATCGACCCAGGCTTTCGAAAGGCTAAGTTTGAAGATGAGCACAATCGCCTCACTCTAAGGGGAGATTTGGGGCATTTCAAATGGCGGAAAGTTAGCCGAAAACCCCTAGGCAGGTGACTCTCTTTTATAAAGGTTTTTCCACGCTGTACACGATGGTGAAATCGGATTAGAAATATCTCAATCCGTTCAAACTGGAGCAGTTTGAAGATAATAAAACAAGGTAGATGTGCAAAATTTGCCAAAAAAGGAAAAAAATTTCTTCAGCTTTCAAAAATTAGCCGATACACGGGTTGAAGCATTCTCATATGCATGAAACGCTGGAAATTCTTTCACTGGGGTTTATCATTCAATTTCATTCATTTGGCTTGCATTCATGATTTTAATTTCTACTAAGCTTTGGAGTGTGCGTGTTTCACAGGTGATAGAGCGATTATTGAATTTCAGGAGGCACACAAATATGATCAACTGATCAATCCAAATAGGAATTTTGGTTGAGAACCGATTTAAGTGCTCTATGCATATCTCCCGAAATTCAATAATCGCTCTATCACCTGTGAAACACACACTCTCCAAAGCTTAGTAGAAATTCAAATCATGAACGCAAGCCAATTGAATAATAAACCCCAGTGAAAGAATTTGCAGCATTTTTTAATTTCAGCCGCAGGCTCTAAATAGTAAGCATCCGGGGTCCTGGGGGCTTGACCCCTGGCGAGGCACGCAGCGCCGAATTTTCCACAAATTTAAGGACGTTCACCAATGACGAAACCAGTGAGGGGTGACAATAAGCGAGCGATCATAGATCTACTTCACAGTAGGTGGCTGTTGACAATGCAGTCTGTTCCCTCGGTCTCCTGGAAGGAACCTAACAACTATCCTCTATAATCTCGCTTTCTCTTCCGGAGCTCACCTCCCGATCGCTCGTTATAATCAGTCATGCCAAGTCGCCTGTTATCATCCCGAGGGTTGACGCTCCTAAGAGGGCAGGAAACGCCGCTCTTACTGACTTACATTGTTTCGTTGGATTTTTCATAGAGAACATTTAAGCACCTAATTCCAAATTACTCATATTACACAAATGTAATGAGTTCTGTTACCTTCCGTGGATAATGAGCTCTATTTGTGACATGTCATGAGATGACATAAACCATGTACTAACCTCGAAAACTTCTTGCCCATTGGTAGTGTTTTCATTGTCTCTCATTCCATTCTACCAAGCCATTTGCTTTCCCCCTCTACCAACGTGGACAAGGAACGTTTATTAATGCTACAAATTTAAACCAGAAAGTGAAGGGAAGAAAGATTGTCTGATTCGTTATATACCTTCAAGGCTTTTCTTACAACTATTCCGAAAATATTTGTCAATTTCTTATTCTCAAAGCCAGTCTTGTGTACTAACTTGGCACGTAAATACCTATTTGGAAATTCAATAAAATCAATAAACCCCATCAATAAACTGAAATTCAATAATCGCTCTATCACCTGTGAAACACGCACACTTCAAAGCTTAGTAGAAATTCAAATCATGAATGCAAGCCAAATGAAAATAAACCCCAGTGAAAGAATTTGCAGCGTTTTTGTTTTGATCGCAGTAACCTAGTGATGTTGTGAATGTGGACGCAAATGTTGGCAGCATAAATCATGCCGTACATCGGGAATGGTTTGAGCTACAGACCCGGGAAGGGGCTCATTCGATTCCTCATGGAAAGTTCTTCAAGCCCAGTTGAATTTCTACTAAGCTTTTGAGTGTGAGTGTTTCACAGGTGATAGAGCCATTATTGAATTTCAGGAGGCACACAAATATGATCAACTAATCAATCCAAATAGGTATTTCGGTTGAGCCAACGTGCTCTATGCATATCTCCTGAAATTCAATAATCGCTATATCACCTGTGAAATATCGGCAAAACGCTTCCTTCATGGTTATTTTCGCGTTTTTTCATCAAAATTGCTCAAAACCTTTTATCGATAAAACGCTTCCTTCATGGTTATTTTCGCGTTTTTTCATCAAAATTGCTCAAAAATAAACTCTGTTTAATCGCTTTCAAACCTACTCTCTAAGGGGTTTTTCGGGGTGCTGAACACGAATCTGAAGTCCTTTTATCGATAAAACGCTTCCTTCATGGTTATTTTCGCGTTTTTTCATCAAAATTGCTCAAAAATAAACTCTGTTTAATCGCTTTCAAACCTACTCTCTAAGGGGTTTTTCGGGGTGCTGAACACGAATCTGAAGTCCTTTTATCGATAAAACGCTTCCTTCATGGTTATTTTCGCGTTTTTTCATCAAAATTGCTCAAAAATAAACTCTGTTTAATCGCTTTCAAACCTACTCTCTAAGGGGTTTTTCGGGGTGCTGAACACGAATCTGAAGTCCTTTTATCGATAAAACGCTTCCTTCATGGTTATTTTCGCGTTTTTTCATCAAAATTGCTCAAAAATAAACTCTGTTTAATCGCTTTCAAACCTACTCTCTAAGGGGTTTTTCGGGGTGCTGAACACGAATCTGAAGTCCTTTTTTCGATAAAACGCTTCCTTCATGGTTATTTTCGCGTTTTTTCATCAAAATTGCTCAAAAATAAACTCTGTTTAATCGCTTTCAAACCTACTCTCTAAGGGGTTTTTCGGGGTGCTGAACACGAATCTGAAGTCCTTTTATCGATAAAACATGGTTATTTTCGCGTTTTTTCATCAAAATTGCTCAAAAATAAACTCTGTTTAATCGCTTTCAAACCTACTCTCTAAGGGGTTTTTCGGGGTGCTGAACACACGAATCTCGATAAAAGTCTTCATGGTTATCGATCAAAATTGCTCAAAAATAAACTCTGTTTAATCGCTTTCAAACCTACTCTCTAAGGGGTTTTTCGGGGTGCTGAACACGAATCTGAAGTCCTTTTTTCGATAAAACGCTTCCTTCATGGTTATTTTCGCGTTTTTTCATCAAAATTGCTCAAAAATAAACTCTGTTTAATCGCTTTCAAACCTACTCTCTAAGGGGTTTTTCGGGGTGCTGAACACGAATCTGAAGTCCTTTTTTCGATAAAACGCTTCCTTCATGGTTATTTTCGCGTTTTTTCATCAAAATTGCTCAAAAATAAACTCTGTTTAATCGCTTTCAAACCTACTCTCTAAGGGGTTTTTCGGGGTGCTGAACACGAATCTGAAGTCCTTTTTTCGATAAAACGCTTCCTTCATGGTTATTTTCGCGTTTTTTCATCAAAATTGCTCAAAAATAAACTCTGTTTAATCGCTTTCAAACCTACTCTCTAAGGGGTTTTTCGGGGTGCTGAACACGAATCTGAAGTCCTTTTTTCGATAAAACGCTTCCTTCATGGTTATTTTCGCGTTTTTTCATCAAAATTGCTCAAAAATAAACTCTGTTTAATCGCTTTCAAACCTACTCTCTAAGGGGTTTTTCGGGGTGCTGAACACGAATCTGAAGTCCTTTTTCGATAAAACGCTTCCTTCATGGTTATTTTCGCGTTTTTTCATCAAAATTGCTCAAAAATAAACTCTGTTTAATCGCTTTCAAACCTACTCTCTAAGGGGTTTTTCGGGGTGCTGAACACGAATCTGAAGTCCTTTTTTCGATAAAACGCTTCCTTCATGGTTATTTTCGCGTTTTTTCATCAAAATTGCTCAAAAATAAACTCTGTTTAATCGCTTTCAAACCTACTCTCTAAGGGGTTTTTCGGGGTGCTGAACACGAATCTGAAGTCCTTTTTTCGATAAAACGCTTCCTTCATGGTTATTTTCGCGTTTTTTCATCAAAATTGCTCAAAAATAAACTCTGTTTAATCGCTTTCAAACCTACTCTCTAAGGGGTTTTTCGGGGTGCTGAACACGAATCTGAAGTCCTTTTTTCGATAAAACGCTTCCTTCATGGTTATTTTCGCGTTTTTTCATCAAAATTGCTCAAAAATAAACTCTGTTTAATCGCTTTCAAACCTACTCTCTAAGGGGTTTTTCGGGGTGCTGAACACGAATCTGAAGTCCTTTTTTCGATAAAACGCTTCCTTCATGGTTATTTTCGCGTTTTTTCATCAAAATTGCTCAAAAATAAACTCTGTTTAATCGCTTTCAAACCTACTCTCTAAGGGGTTTTTCGGGGTGCTGAACACGAATCTGAAGTCCTTTTTTCGATAAAACGCTTCCTTCATGGTTATTTTCGCGTTTTTTCATCAAAATTGCTCAAAAATAAACTCTGTTTAATCGCTTTCAAACCTACTCTCTAAGGGGTTTTTCGGGGTGCTGAACACGAATCTGAAGTCCTTTTTTCGATAAAACGCTTCCTTCATGGTTATTTTCGCGTTTTTTCATCAAAATTGCTCAAAAATAAACTCTGTTTAATCGCTTTCAAACCTACTCTCTAAGGGGTTTTTCGGGGTGCTGAACACGAATCTGAAGTCCTTTTTTCGATAAAACGCTTCCTTCATGGTTATTTTCGCGTTTTTTCATCAAAATTGCTCAAAAATAAACTCTGTTTAATCGCTTTCAAACCTACTCTCTAAGGGGTTTTTCGGGGTGCTGAACACGAATCTGAAGTCCTTTTTTCGATAAAACGCTTCCTTCATGGTTATTTTCGCGTTTTTTCATCAAAATTGCTCAAAAATAAACTCTGTTTAATCGCTTTCAAACCTACTCTCTAAGGGGTTTTTCGGGGTGCTGAACACGAATCTGAAGTCCTTTTATCGATAAAACGCTTCCTTCATGGTTATTTTCGCGTTTTTTCATCAAAATTGCTCAAAAATAAACTCTGTTTAATCGCTTTCAAACCTACTCTCTAAGGGGTTTTTCGGGGTGCTGAACACGAATCTGAAGTCCTTTTATCGATAAAACCTTTCAAACCTACTCTCTAAGGGGTTTTTCGGGGTGCTGAACACGAATCTGAAGTCCTTTTTTCGATAAAACGCTTCCTTCATGGTTATTTTCGCGTTTTTTCATCAAAATTGCTCAAAAATAAACTCTGTTTAATCGCTTTCAAACCTACTCTCTAAGGGGTTTTTCGGGGTGCTGAACACGAATCTGAAGTCCTTTTTTCGATAAAACGCTTCCTTCATGGTTATTTTCGCGTTTTTTCATCAAAATTGCTCAAAAATAAACTCTGTTTAATCGCTTTCAAACCTACTCTCTAAGGGGTTTTTCGGGGTGCTGAACACGAATCTGAAGTCCTTTTTTCGATAAAACGCTTCCTTCATGGTTATTTTCGCGTTTTTTCATCAAAATTGCTCAAAAATAAACTCTGTTTAATCGCTTTCAAACCTACTCTCTAAGGGGTTTTTCGGGGTGCTGAACACGAATCTGAAGTCCTTTTTTCGATAAAACGCTTCCTTCATGGTTATTTTCGCGTTTTTTCATCAAAATTGCTCAAAAATAAACTCTGTTTAATCGCTTTCAAACCTACTCTCTAAGGGGTTTTTCGGGGTGCTGAACACGAATCTGAAGTCCTTTTTTCGATAAAACGCTTCCTTCATGGTTATTTTCGCGTTTTTTCATCAAAATTGCTCAAAAATAAACTCTGTTTAATCGCTTTCAAACCTACTCTCTAAGGGGTTTTTCGGGGTGCTGAACACGAATCTGAAGTCCTTTTTTCGATAAAACGCTTCCTTCATGGTTATTTTCGCGTTTTTTCATCAAAATTGCTCAAAAATAAACTCTGTTTAATCGCTTTCAAACCTACTCTCTAAGGGGTTTTTCGGGGTGCTGAACACGAATCTGAAGTCCTTTTTTCGATAAAACGCTTCCTTCATGGTTATTTTCGCGTTTTTTCATCAAAATTGCTCAAAAATAAACTCTGTTTAATCGCTTTCAAACCTACTCTCTAAGGGGTTTTTCGGGGTGCTGAACACGAATCTGAAGTCCTTTTTTCGATAAAACGCTTCCTTCATGGTTATTTTCGCGTTTTTTCATCAAAATTGCTCAAAAATAAACTCTGTTTAATCGCTTTCAAACCTACTCTCTAAGGGGTTTTTCGGGGTGCTGAACACGAATCTGAAGTCCTTTTTTCGATAAAACGCTTCCTTCATGGTTATTTTCGCGTTTTTTCATCAAAATTGCTCAAAAATAAACTCTGTTTAATCGCTTTCAAACCTACTCTCTAAGGGGTTTTTCGGGGTGCTGAACACGAATCTGAAGTCCTTTTTTCGATAAAACGCTTCCTTCATGGTTATTTTCGCGTTTTTTCATCAAAATTGCTCAAAAATAAACTCTGTTTAATCGCTTTCAAACCTACTCTCTAAGGGGTTTTTCGGGGTGCTGAACACGAATCTGAAGTCCTTTTTTCGATAAAACGCTTCCTTCATGGTTATTTTCGCGTTTTTTCATCAAAATTGCTCAAAAATAAACTCTGTTTAATCGCTTTCAAACCTACTCTCTAAGGGGTTTTTCGGGGTGCTGAACACGAATCTGAAGTCCTTTTTTCGATAAAACGCTTCCTTCATGGTTATTTTCGCGTTTTTTCATCAAAATTGCTCAAAAATAAACTCTGTTTAATCGCTTTCAAACCTACTCTCTAAGGGGTTTTTCGGGGTGCTGAACACGAATCTGAAGTCCTTTATCGATAAAACGCTTCCTCCATGGTTATTTTCGCGTTTTTTCATCAAAATTGCTCAAAAATAAACTCTGTTTAATCGCTTTCAAACCTACTCTCTAAGGGGTTTTTCGGGGTGCTGAACACGAATCTGAAGTCCTTTTATCGATAAA